>RJWH01009548.1:0-21955 GCA_004363575.1 Solenodon paradoxus | reverse complement strand
TTCAGTTCAAACCTGTGCTATTCAAGGGTCAGCTGTAGTTGTTTGAACTATGAATGACTGGTTATTCTTAACCAGCATTTCCTGGACTCTTCCCAATCATAGGCAGGCTGTGAAGCCTTCTGAATTTTGCACAGGTATTGTCCCTAACAGTGTTTTATCTTAGCATGAGCAAATATAGGAACCAAACATAGCTGAGTTTATTGATTCATCAAGTGCTCTTTATATTAATTCTTTAGCATAGCACAGTTTGCAAGAGGCTTAAGTCTTACTAGTAAGCATCTTCTTCTGAATCCCATGCTCTGCGGAGAACTAGGAGGCTGCAAAAGGCAGTCATGTGACAATCCTTGTATCTGCTGTTTAATAAAGAGATGGAATTCTATATTTAAATGAGGAGCTCCATGTATTTCTATTAGTTTCTCTCTCTTTCTGTCTCTCTGTCTCTCTCTCTCTCTCCCCCTCCCTCCCTCCTTCCTTTCTCCCCCGCCAACATTCATATTTCCACCTTCCACCACCAATCCCCTAAGTGAAGTGTAGGATAAGTCTTCACTGTGCATCTTCATGGTCAAATTAACTCTCCAGGCTGCACTAATTCTTAGAAAAATATTAGGAGCTTCCACAATAAATATCCAAAGAAGTGGCAACTACTACTGCTAATGCAGTGTCCCTCACACACCAATTTTCTGGAAGACATAAAGATGACATCTTTCCTTTCATATTATCAGTGAATGGATAGTGGCAACTCAGGAAGAATGACTAGTTTTTCAGAATGTGTGTGTCTGAACTGGAGTACAAGGAATTGAAGGGAAGCAGCCAAAGAAGGGATGACCAGATCGTGGAAACCCTAGTAATCATCCAGCTCAATGCTCTAGAGTAGAGGCCATTTCATCCTTTGCTCAGATGGCTAGCAAGAGGCTTACTTACTTCCTCAAACTTAGACCAGCACAAACCCTACCCCAACACAGACCTTGAGAGGAAGCCTTCCTCTTGTACAAACTTGATTTGTTCTAACATAGAAAAAAAGATCAAAGGCAGCATCCACAAGAACCTGTCTTGTTGGAAATAAGAGCAGAGTCCGAGACTGAAAGCAGACTCTGGATTTAAGCCTGGAGGGAGACCAGGAGTCCACAACAAAACAAAACATTAAGTGATGAGTGTGCTTAACTTAGCTTTAAAAAGAACAACTAAATACAGTTGATTTAGATACTTCTGATCCAGTTTACTTATCATGTAGCTCAATTTCTCTTGTATTTCATATTAGGTAATTTGAGTCTGATTGTCAAGAGGCACTTAATTACAGCTCACTGTGGGAACAATTGTGATATGACTTCAGGGATGAGATAAGTTGGCAGTGGCTGAAAATAGAGTATTATTACTTGGTTACCACTACTGCTGGATAAATGAATGACTTTAATATTAAAAGAAATCTACTTGAGGTTTGAATTGAGTCTGAATGTTAGAAAAGATTCTGGTTGGTTCTAAATTCTGATCAGATTGTCACTCCTGGATGAGGCCATTTAAACCACAGAATCAGGGAAAAGAACTGTATGACAGAAAGTGGGGAAAAGCTTTGCTCCTTTGCCCCGTTTTTGTCAAAGTATCATTTACAAACTATTGAACTAATTCGTCATCAGAAGACAGTGGAATCCATCCACATGGTGGATAAGTGGCAAAGTGATCATTCTGAACACCCCTGGTGCTGTTTTACTCTCTTTTTGTCTCCCCAGTGTTACAGAACCTTCTACACCACAGAAAAGAACAAACTAACAAATGGATCACGCCAGGTTTTCATTTAAAAAAAGCACTCCCTCTCTTTACCGATGTGAGCATTAATATGTGCTCGACAAGTAAAAACAAACAAAACCAACATACTGCTGATTTTATTCTGCTTCCACGTACTACCCAAAGCATAAGGACTTTAGTGTTAAAAAGTACCTACCACCCCCAGAAATATAATCACTCTAACACACTTGATGTGGGTGAGGGACTGGAGATTATTGCAGTATTTATTGGGGGTGCAACTTCGGTGACATTATTTATAGTTTCATTTTATCTTTCTGTTGAAGGTTTAGAATGAGTCCTAATATAGAACATAAACTTTAAGTGGATAATGGAGATGAAGTGTGGTTTTGTGTGAATAAGAAAACCACTGCTGACTTTCTGTAACTTTTCCTTTCTGTAGCTCGGCCAGTGGGTGATGAGCAAAGTCAGTTGGGTGGCAGTATATGTCCATAGCTGAGGGTGCAGCCTCCATATCTTTATTAGACCCCTTCGTTACAGACCCCAGTGGAACAACATTTGAAAAATTAAATTCACTGTCTAGGAAACTGGGAACTGAAAGTCCAGTATCTGCCTGAGTGGAGTTCTGGCACCTGTGTATATCGGTGATACATCAGGGTCAACAGCTGCACAGAGATTTTTGCTGTTCACAGATTCTGTACCTATCACAGCTTAGTGTAAAGCTGCCCTGGCATGTCACCTGGCATCCTGATCATTCCATTGCCTTATAAAAGAGCCCATTTTATGTGAACTCACAATGTAGAATCAATCCCCCCAATTCAATATGTATCCACCTGAAAACTGACGGAGATGGGGATTGTAGAAAAAGGACAACAAGGTAACCAGAAGGCTCTTTGCTAGCTTTGCACACTTCTGTTACATTTGAAGCTAGATGGCTAGGCTGAGGGGGAACCAGGAGGAATAAGGATGAGAGTATTGGGTCCTCAAAAACTTTCATTATCAACAGCACACAAGCGAGCGCCAGAAAAAAAGAAGCTATGGCAGCAGTTATACTGGAGAGCATCTTTCTGAAGCGATCCCAGCAGAAAAAGAAAACATCACCTTTAAACTTCAAGAAGCGTCTTTTTCTCTTGACTGTGCATAAACTTTCCTACTATGAGTATGATTTTGAACGTGGGGTAAGTTCCTCTGTTGTAACACCGAAGTATCAAAGACTTGACCTGAGATCTCCCTTGGGGAGATCTTTGGTTTAAAGAGGGAGGTGGAAGGGACCTAAGTACATTTCAAACTCAACAAAATGTCGCCTAGCTTAGAGGTAGCTACAGTCCTGTGGGGGCAAAAATCCATAGGTGCTGAGACGCCTTCGGAGAAATCTTACAATCAATATGCACTCACTGATTGTTGAGAAAGAAATCCAAAGTTTGGAATCTGCCTCCTTATATACGATCAAGGCACACAACCGTCATCTAATCTCTAGTATTTGCCCTCCACCTGGGAGGTGTTTTTTATGTTTTTTTTTCCCCAAAAAGACAGGTTCTGATATAGAATGTGGGTGTCACCTCACTAGAATTAGATAACAAAATCTAATCATCTGGTTGCTTAATAACTTTTAATCTTTCTCAATTTTCTTCCTCATTCTCTTTCTTAGAGAAGAGGCAGTAAGAAGGGTTCAATAGATATTGAGAAGATCACCTGTGTTGAAACAGTCGTTCCTGAGAAAAATCCTCCCCCCGAAAGACAGATTCCGGTAAGAAGAGACCATTGTCAGAACAGAAGGAATGGTTAAGAAATTTGGATCATTTAATTCATTGTAAATAAATTGGTAATACTGTGTGTTGTGGAACACAGTAAAGCTCCTGTATAAAATTATTCATTCTGGTTATCTGAATCTCAGCATCTTGTCCCTAGATACCGGACAACTCAACTGGGAAACTTGTAATACCAATTTAACACCAATTTTCAAACTGATCAAAGATAATTGGTTTTACTCCCCCAGTTACCAGGATCTGATTTACAGGCTTGAGTTAGTCTGAAAATTGGAATCCTAGAGCTTAGAGTTATGAGACAATTTAATAGCTCAGTTTTTTTCTCCTCTCATTACCCAGGGCCTCTCCAGGGCATTACACCTACTGACTTCTAAGTTGATTTAAAAAATGTATATTGGGGTCACCCTTGTGGCTCAGGCATCTGAAAGGCTGGAGTGTGGACCATGTAAAGCCCAAGAACCAGGACTCTGAACCAAAATAAACAAAAAAAGGAACCAATATAAACAACTAAAGAAACAACTAACTAAATTAAAATGATTCTTCCTCCTCTGCCTTCCTTAAAAACATGTAACATTTTTCCTGATTATAAGAGTAATAAATGTTTATTCTAGAAATTGGAAAATATTTTAAAAGCACATAAAAGAAGATCAAATCATGCATATCTAGCCAAAACAACAAATGACATGTTGGTGTATAGACTTACAAATGTTTCTCTTCACAACACACACTAATATATGTGTTATATATTTAAAACAGAATCATACTACATATCCTGCTTTGCAAACTACATTTTCAGTTTAACAATACTGTATATGAAAAACTTTCCCCCATAACAGTAGATACTCTTTAATGACATTATTTTAATGACCTCACAGTGTTCCCTTTTGTGGATATACTGCAATTTGTTTAACCAGTCTTCAGTACACATTTGCTTCCAATTACTTAATAATTAGAAACCATTTTGTGAGTAACATCCTTTTATACATTTTGTGTAATTTTGTTATTATTTTCCTTATAATAACTTTATAAAATCAAAATTGTGTTCTCTTTATGAAATCTATGCACTTTGTTTATTTTTATCTTTTTATTCTATTTTCTAAAACTAGAATTTGAATTTCATACACTCCTACAAGCGATATGTGAGAGTATCTATTTCTCTACATTCTTTCCAACACCAGATACCTTAAATATTTGTGAATTTGACAGTCATGAAAAATGGTATTTCATGGCTGACTTATTTTGCAATTATTTGTTATTCATAAGGTTGAAGAATTATATATTTATTACTCATTTTTTGATTTGTGAACTGACTTAATTTTTGCCCACTTTTTTATTGACATGCTTACTTTATTCTACTAGTTCTTTTTAAGAGCTATTGGCATAGTAAGATATTAAATTCCTTTAACTAAATGTATATTGAAAACATTTTTCTAGTTTTTCATTTATCTTTGGATTAGTGTGTGTGTGTGTGTGTGTGTGTGTGTGTGTGTGTGTGTGTTACCATACTGGATGTTAAAGTCTATATCATCAAATTAGTTCATCTTTTCTGAGTGATTGTAAACTTTAGCATTATACCAGAAAGGCCTTGCCTTCCACAAGATTATATATTCACTTAAAGTTTTTCTCAGTCATTCATAAATTTTTTATATGCAGAGCTTGTAATACATCTGGAATTTACTTTGGTGTATGTGGTGAGATAGCTACTTTACCCGCTCTCTTCAATATTAGAGGCTAAAATTTGTCCCAACACCCTTGATTCAATAACCTTCCTTTACTCAATGGTTTGAAATGTCTGAATTTCTTTGGTTGGTTGGTTTTGTTTTAATTTGAGTATGTGCTGGATGCTATGTATATATGTTTCTCCTGAACTATAGCAATCAGTCACTAAGAATTAGCATTGTTTGTGCAGGAGAGCTTCAGGAGCCATGATAAAAGATTCCCAGTACCTAAGGAAATTCAGAAAAGAGCAATGCATCAATCAATAACCATGCATTTTTCTTTCATTACAGAGAAGGGGTGAGGAGTCCAGTGAAATTGAGCAGATTTCAATCATTGAAAGATTCCCGTACCCCTTTCAGGTGAGGTATTTTCTGTCACCAAGTGTCAAAGAGACCAATAAAGTAATCTTTAGGACTGGGATGTGGGGCAAAGGGAAGGATACTAGGTTCAACTGAACAAAAATTAACATGAACAAGAAAGGTGGTCAGAGAATGAGACTTGCATGGGTTGAGCGTGTTTACTGTCTTATTTCCCGATCAAACATAGTTTCTTTTTGACTCTACACCTCAAAGAGAATTCATAATACCACTAATTCTATTGCAGTGTGTCTTGTCTATGGTAACGGCATTGAGAAAGATGATCTCTTTGTTGAGCGAACATTTCACTTCCTTCTGGTTCTGCCTATCTCTCTAATGGTGGTCATGTGGGTTGAAAAGACAGAGAAGGGAGGGAAGGAGTAGTATTAGGAAGTTTGGTATGGGGAAGGCTTATTAGACTTACACATAAACCTAAATTCTAGTCTAGTCTAGAATAACTGAAGACTTACATAGACATCTGTTTGGTAAATGCAATGTAAATCATAAAAGAAAGCAAGCGCTTCATCGTTGACCTTGAATTTGACTTACTTATGTCCAGAGAACTCTGTTGGCCACATGTCGTGAATATAGCAGCCTCTGCAACAGCAAAAGTCAGAAAAGGAAGTAGAAAGTCTCAAGGGAGGGGGCTTTCTGTCATGGATTTATGAGCACAAGACTAATAAGCAAAAAGAAAAATAAAAAAAGATCTTGTTCGTGTATCTGTTTGTATCAAAGTTTGCAAATGGTCAAGGAGGGATGTTCTAGACATAGTGCTTACTACCTTTGTTTTTCAACAAGTGTTGTCTGGCTGGGCTGGTGGATAATGCCAAGCAACAGATAATTTAAAATGTATTTATATTTGACTTTAGAATTCATGTGATCTATTTTATGTCTGTGAAGGTTGAAATCACATCTTGTATGTTTCACACACCTCCACAGTAGCCTAGCATGGTGTTTCATACATGGGAAATGTTCAAGAAATACTATTTGATTTTTTTGGTTCAACAGCACTTGTTAAAAGTATTTTTAAGTATTTTATTATTTCTTTTGTTTACACTGCTATCTGCATTTTAGGATCTTGAAATCACAACTCAGTCTGTGTGTATTTCACACCTCACCCACCACCACTGATCATTTAATTTGATGATAGTGCTTAATTTACATTTACTTTTGAAGTAGGTTTGTGGTTCCAAAACTGGTTTAGTTTGGCTAATATTGGCAAGTGGAGGTCACTGGGCAGTGTGGTGGGTAGTTAGCCATCTGTTTAAATTTTACTATGAATAATCCATACTTACTAATCAAGACTCAAGTTACATAATTACTTTGATTATCATGTATAAAGTCAGGGTTTAATAAGATCATAAAATATTCTTTATTGGTTAAACAAAAATCTTGTACCAAGGGCTGAAGAAAACATTATTAACAACGTTTACACACAAATTGAAACATAAGTCATGAAGACCTAGGAATATTCAAACAGCTAAGAGATTCTAAGTCTTACATCCCTGGATATTAATTGTTCAGAAATTCATCAGGTAGTTCACAGAACCCCAACCCTGTTGGTGACTAAAGAGCCTGCCTTTCTTTATTTTCAACTATGAATATAGAAAGTTGTAGCTCAAGATTAGCTTCTTCTAATATTTTAGAATTTTTCTTCTTTTTTTGAATCCTAACTGCTAAAGACTGTGTGTCCATTGCCCAGGTTGTATATGATGAAGGGCCTCTCTATGTCTTCTCCCCGACTGAAGAACTGAGGAAACGTTGGATTCACCAGCTCAAAAATGGTGAGAATTATTTGGAGAATTAACTAGTTTGCAAAGAAAGAAAAAGAAAATAATGGGGGAAGGAGAGTAGTTGGGAGAAAAAGAGAGACATTAGAGAAAGAAAAATGTGGGTTGGGAAAACAGAAATAAAGATAGGAAAGAAAAAATGAGAAGAATGGGTGGAAGCAGGGAGGTGAGAGAATAAAAAAGATGGGGGGAGAAAGGATGGGAGGGTGTGTGTGTGCGTGTGTGTGTGTGTGTGCTCGTGTGTGCACACACGCATGTATGAGAGAGAATTTTTCCTAAGTACTGGTGATACAATTGAGTTTAATCTATCATGTGAATAAAAGATCACATGCTAAACTAAGAGTTTCAACCCAGTTCCACCTCTCAAGTGCAATTTTGTAATTGTGGGCACCTCCATTTCCCTATTTATAAGAAAGTCCCATTCTTTAGACCAATTACAAGGGTCATGTGATATGGCATTTGATGGTTATTGTAATGTTTCAACTTCTAAGTATAGAATATCTAGTCTAAAATATTAAATATATGACTACAAGAGTGCTTGAAATCAGAGTACAGAACCTGGTTCCAAGTCCTCTGCTACTACTCTAACAAGCTGGATGAGGTGACCTGTGGCAAGTAGGTCAACAAGCTTCTTTGAAGCAGTTTCTTCTTCTGAAATAGGAATAGTAATGATGCATGCTCCACCTACCTCTAGGGTTGCCCTAAGGACAAACAGGTAATATTTGTGAAAGCACATGGAACACTGTAAAGCACTGTGCAAGAAAGCCCTGTACGTCTCTTCTCTGTGGATAAATATTTCCCAAAGAACTATTTTGTGTTCCTTGCTTTGTGAGGACCTAAACTTGAGCACAGTTTCAGCATTTCACATAGACTATACAGCGTGTTCAGACAAACTTGACTGTAAATGCTTGCAGCACAGGATGCATGCACACATACTTGTGGGTATATATAGCCACATGTCAAGTGACCAAGATTAACTGGTTGAGTTGACATCAGGAAAGGCTGCCTAGAGAAACAGGAAGGATGGCAGACTGATAACAGCATGGTTGGGTTATTGCATGATACCCCTTTGTCTTAATAAACATTTCAATTCCGATATTTGGTAGCTGGCTAGACCAGCTTTATTCACTCTCTTGAATGTAAGTCTGAATGCTTTAAATAAAAAATCACCAAATAGTTTAAGCTGAAAGAGGAGGAAAGAAAGGAAAAGACAGATCATTTATTGAATTCCTGCTAGGTGCCAGACACTGAACTAGATACTTTATATTTATCATCTTTCAATTCTCAGGGCAACCTTGGGCTAAAAACAACAATAACTAACTCTTAATGTCAGGCTCTGTGCCAAGTGCTTCAAATACACCAACTCCTTTATTCCTCCCAGTAAGTTTATGACACTCAAAGGCACATAGCTAGTGAGTGGTGAAGCCTGAATTCTGACCACATTCCTAGGTTTATATGACCCCAAAGCCTAAACTCATTATTACTTTATGATGCTTGGTTCTTAAGTCCAGATATCGTACCTCTTTTTGACTGCAAAATAATCTAGATTCAGGCCATGTTGAGATTACAAATAGGTGGTTATCTTGCACCACCCATTCCAGTTCTTGACATGTTTTGAGAGCAAGAGGCCTGCATTAACCCTGGAGCTATAAAATGAGCAAACACTTCAGTAGTACTTATGATCCAGGATCTTCTCAAAGTTCTTTACTTATATTAACTCATCTTTTCTTTGAACTAAGTATGTGAGGCAGTTTTTTCATCATCTCCACTTTACAGATGAAGAAACTGAAGTAGAGAGAGGTTAAGTAACTTGCCCAAAAGCACTGTTAGGAAGAGCCACAGTCAGTTTTGAACTCAGGCTCCAGAGTCTAAGCTCTGAATGAATATGCTATTTTCAAATCAGAGAACTATTTTCAGGCACTGAGATAAGAGCTCCAGAAGGTATGTGTGTAGTGTGTGTGTGTGTGTGTGTGTGTGTGTGTGTGTGTGTGTGTATTGCACTTCTTTTGTTCTTTCCACAGTTCCATATACAGAGATTTGATTTTTCTGTGGAAGGAAACAACTACCAACAACCTGGGCTCCTCATTGATGAACAGCTAGAATTTAGTTTGGAAACAGGGGAAGGTGGGACATTCTAGTTGAAAGAGATATGAGGGAAATTTGTGGCATGTACAAGTTAGTAAATCCTTTAACTAATTTCAAAATCAGTTGTAGCATAATCCAACAAATATTTATTGACTGCCCACTATATTCTAAGCATGAATAATGACTGAGGATAAGAGCATCTGGTTTATAAGCTTGGTTTATTGACTCAGATGTTAATCTTATTACTCTGATGACGCACTGTTGTTAAAGTTCATTTTGTAAGCAAAACTACAACAGTAAAAATAAAGTGAAAACAAACAGAAAACACTACCACTTCAGGGGGTTGGTAAGATAAGATACAATTGTGTTTTCTCTCTCCATGTGTTTTCCTGAAGGCATTCTTTCCAGTTATTTCAGGCATAGGTGTATATTTTGTTGAGGTTGCTTAGGTTGACAATGTGAGTCAAAAAAGCAAGCACCTTGTGACAATACCAGAGTTGCCGGGAAGTTTAGGTGTGAGTCCTAACAAGCCCAAAACAGCCCCAGGTGCTGGCAATGCCAATAGTACGGTACTCTAGGAACTATAAAATCCCACTCTAATGAAAAGTTATCCACTCTAGGGTAAAGTGCACCAATTGCAAATAACTAACATGAGAAGTGACCTCATCAAAATATTGGCTACCTCTGTAAGGATATTGGCTGTGAAGGAGCGGGAGGGGGCTGGATCTAAGTAGTGGTTAAATGGTTGTAGACATATGTGGCTTGTGTATACCTTATATTGTGTACTTTGTTGTAATTGATGCCTCAATTTAAAAGGTAGGGTCATAGGTGCCTCATCTCCAGCTGCTATTTTTTTTCAGTAGCACTTTCCATACAAAGACTGCAACCCTAAGGACTTAGTCCTTCCATTTCCTTGAAATTGGCAATGGGCACTTCTATGTTACAGCAACATAGATATTTGTCTATATCCACTCTAGAATCTTTGGTCAAATTCAGATATCATAAGTGTAACTTCAAAAATAAGCAAATAACCCAACCTCACCAAAATGAATGTCATTGGCAAAACTCCAGTGAACAATACAGACAGGAATAATTCAATCATGCCTGAAGTAGAATTTTAGATATTATCCTTCTAAGTATTGATACGTGAAACCAGTCCATCAAGTACTTGGAAAATGTGCAGTCTTACCGGACAGGGCTGGCCCTATGTATTGATAAAGCAAGCAGTCTCTCCTAGCCCTCCCACTTGGGTACTATCTTAGCTCAGGCTGTCATAACAAAATACCATCCCTGGGTGACTTAAAGAACAGACATGTATTTCTCACAGTTCTGGAAACTAGGGAGTTTAAGATCAAGGTGCCACCGCAACCAGTTTAATTCTTGGTGTGAACTCTCTTCCTAGTTCGGACTGTGTTATCTCATGGCAAAGAGAAAGAGGCTCTCTTAAGCAGTCTTCTTATAAGGGAACTAATCCCATCATTCACTTTCATGACCTAATTACCCCCCAAAGTCTCCATCATCCTAATACCATCACATTGGGGGTGAGACCTTTAACATATGATTTTTCAGGAGATCCAAGTATTCAGTTCGTATTCAGTTCTGCTTTCGCAATTCCCTTCTACGTAGCTGGAAATACCAGCTCTGGATTAGCCAACAAAAGAAGGAGTGTCACCTCTTAAGAGGCAGACATTATTTGGGAATTCAGGGTAGGTTCCTAATTAGTGTGCCGTAGGTAGGGAAGGCAGGAAGTCTTATTTCCTCTCCTTAGCATATTGGCATAGTTTACTTATCAGAGTAGCTAGTTGTTGATTAAGAATTCTTGGCATCTCTACTGGTGCCCAGGTCTGCACCCAAGAGTCTTCAAATCTCTGGATGAAGGGTAGTAGCATAGGGAAGGGGCAGAAGGTGGAAGTGGTGAGAACAATAAATTCTGGCTGGGGGAATTGCCAGTACAAGGTAATAATAAAAGTCAGACAGACTTTGGGTTGGTTGTATTATTTTTCAAAACTCTTGATGGCTGATATAGCCCCTTATGCACACATCTCAACGGTTCCCAACACCCTGCCCTTGGCACAAGGGTGAAGAAGAGTGTGAAAAAGTGAGGGGTGAAAGTCAGCAGTGGAAAATGGTTAACATCTTCAAATCCTTGTTTAGAAAAGCATCAAGACAGTGCTAGTTTGTTTTTTTAACACAGTAGTTGGTAGTTAGCTTTGAGGCCTTTCCTAAAGTTCCAAAGTGAGTGAATTGTGACTTGCAAGCTCTTAAGGACTTAGTCTCTCTAGGGGAAAGCTTGTTTTTGTCTTTTTAAAAAAAGTTATGTGGCGCTACTTCTTGTCAGTAAATACTGAAATGTGTATGTCCTCAAATGCTCATGTTCTTAGGCCCAACCTAGGTCTTTGCTCAAATGCTACTTTAATATTGTCGGTTATTTCAGTCGTCTTGCTTCTCTATTGTCTCACAACATGATCCCTGATCACTTGTCTAATTGACTTCATGCTAATGTTCTTGAGATGCCACAATATTAGATGCCGTAACATCACTTTATTCTATTTGCAAATCACTCTATTCTCTTCACAGTACTTTGGTTTCTGGGGGAGAGGTGGTCTTTTGAGCCTCAGAACCCTGTGAGGAATGTGGAGCTGCTTTGTTTACCACTGGCTCAAACCCAGGTGGTGGCTCTAAGAAACTTGGAACCATGTTTATTCTAGAAGCAGAATCATCTTCATTTGCCCCTGCGCTCTGCTCTATATTCTATGACCATAAAAGTCCAATGTAGAAGTTCTCGCTAAGGCATATAGCTCTAAAAGATCATTTAGGGGACGTGCCCTGTTAGAGTGGCAGTTTGATTCACCACCTTTGGCAGGTGCAGTCCACATACATCCCAAGGATCCTGGTTCATGTCCTGGAACCAGGGTGACAAACAAGACAAACAACTAAACTGAAAATAAATAAAGTGCTTCTTCCTCCTCTCTCAACCTTCCCGCTTGCCTCTGCTCATCTTCATTCCTGCTTGCACCTTTCCCTTAAATAAACAAGATAAAGATCATTGGGTGGGGTCGGGGGGGGGGGGGCATCAGTATATGGAAAGTTGGAGTGAGAGTTAGGCTTGGACTTGCTTACCTTATCTGGAAAAGAAAACCATAATCAACACCTGACTTATGAGAAGATTGCAATGGCTACTGGAAGACATAGATAACATTTTTTGTTCTTGGGCCCTGGAGACATCAGATATTCTTATCATATTGATCCTTGACTGGGAGATAGTCATCGTGACAGACCACTGAGGAGAAATGCATATGAACTCTCCAAGACCAGGCATGTGAGCCAACCAGTCCTGTGTCTGCTTTCCTTCAGGGTGACTGAGAAAGGGGCAGTTGTTTGAAAAGCTCACCACTAACTAAGCTGAAAGAGGAAAACATGCATATGGTGGATTCTCCCACAGATCAGATGTAATCTCTCTCTTCTCTCCTGTTACAGTAATCCGGTACAACAGTGATCTGGTACAGAAATACCACCCTTGCTTCTGGATCGATGGGCAGTATCTCTGCTGCTCTCAGACAGCCAAAAATGCTATGGGCTGCCAAATTTTGGAGAACAGGAATGGAAGTAAGACATCTGATCAACTGAAGTTCTCCTTCCCTTTGACTCTCTATTATTCTCTCTCAAGGGTCTGTCAAACCTAGGGATATGGTATAAAGTTGCACACTTCGGCCACTGCACAAAGGAGCCTGGGGACAGGGAGTAGTGGGGGTTGAAATCCAGCAGATATTCTGCTCTCGGAGCTGTGTGACCTGCCATGGGCCTGTATCCACTCAGACTTTTCCTAACTTGGTTGTACTAGCACTGTGTAGGTAAGCAAAATCTCTGACCAAATGTGTCTCTGGCCCTGTCCTAAGATTTTATATCAATTTAGAGCATGACTGGTTTCTTAATTTTGCAGGCTTAAAATCTGGGAGTTCTCACCGGAAGACGAAAAAGCCTCTTCCGCCCACCCCCGAGGAGGATCAGGTATACAAAGAAATTGTGTGCTGCTATTACTGAAACAGACATTTTACAGTCCCCACCTGCAAGATACACCAGCATTTTAGAATTCCCGGGGACTTGACAGTGTTGATCAGTATTCTTGCTGATATGAGGGATTTGTCCTAATTAGAAATTCTTCTATGGAAAGCTACAGGGCTACTGGGGAGTTCTTGTCCACATTCTAATTCAATCACCTATTTAACACAAAACCTGTTTTTAATGGAAAATATTCTCAATCACAAAGTTGGAAGAATTTAGCAGTGAACACTAATATGCCCAACGTCTAAAATCTACCACTGGTGTTTTACTTTAAAAGCTGATTTTGGATTACTTTGGGGAAATACTTTGGGGATTACTTTTGGAAGAAAGCCCTTTTTCAGATATTGTAAGTAAGCACAGCAGAGATTATGCTGCTTATTTTATAAACAAGGAAATTGAGATTCAGAGTCACTTAGATTCATGCACTAGTTTAGTGCTAAGGTTTCCTGCCCATGGCCGTACATGGCTTTTGACTGGGCAGCATTGAAAATACCGATGGCTGGGTCCCATTCCCAGAGATATAATTATCTGGGAAACTGCCTGGGTGTTGGGACTGTTAAATGCTCCCAAGGTTATGCCGATATGCACTCCTAACTGAGGAACCCCGCATAGGTACTTAACGATGGTTGTTGAATGACTGCTGAATAACCCTTTCATTATGCCTGATTTGGGTTAGTAAGGCAAACAGTTGGAGGAGAAGTGGAGAATGTTTGACAGCTAGCCAAACCCCCATACTTTTTTCTCCCAACCACACAGATCTTGAAAAAGCCACTGCCCCCTGAGCCAACAGCAACACCTGTCTCCACAAGCGAGCTGAAAAAGGTTGTGGCCCTCTACGATTACTTGCCAATGAATGCAAATGATCTCCAGCTGCGGAAGGGCGATGAGTACTTTATCCTGGAGGAGAGCAACTTACCATGGTGGCGCGCACGAGATAAAAATGGGTGAGTCCCTACCAGCCCTTCCTGGGCAGCTGGCAGTCACTTTCCACATGTGTCAAATCCTGTAGCATGAGTGCCCTCTTCAGTTTCCGGATCAGAAATTATTCTTCCCACAACAAAGTGACTACATGCTTCCTCCAAGTACAGTTAACCCTTAAAGAACTGAATCTTGGCCTCCACCCTTCAGTCACAAATCCGCACATAACTTTTGACTCCCCTGCAAACTGAACTACGAAAAAGTGGCTGTTGACTGGAAGCCCTCCCATAGCAATACACAGTCGATTAGTACACATTTTGTATGGTGTATGTATCATACATACTGTATCCTTATAATAAAGTAAGCTAGAGGAAACATCTGATTAAGAAAAACAGTGCTGTGCCATTCTGTAAGTTTATGCCATCTGTTTACAAGGAAAGTCTCATCTAAGTGGGTCCACAAAGTTCAAACTCATGTTGTTCAAGGGTCCCCTCTACAGCCCCAAGTACAGCTCTGCACGTGGCCACCTCCAAGCCTGTAGGATCTGCTACAATGCTACAGATTGTTCTGCACATATAATCGATATGCAGAAGTCACACATTTCACTGGCCGAGATGTGCATCAGCGACAGGATCATCTTTGAGGAGGGGGTGTGATTTGTACACCTCCATTTGAGATTGGTTCTGAGCCCAAAGACAGGGGTGTGTGAACCTGTCTCTCTCCGAAGATAAGGAGTGCTGACTGACATACCACCTGGTCTCCTTTACAGGCAGGAAGGCTACATCCCTAGTAACTATGTCACTGAGGCCGAAGACTCCATAGAAATGTATGAGTGAGTATGCTTATGTTACCAGTGCACAATCTTCCAGGAAGAACAAAGGAAAGTGTACATATGTATATATTTATAATTTCAACACATTTTTTTACTTTGAGATACTTATTAAAATCAGTGCCATTGGGTCAAATGTCACAACCCCAAATTAGTGCCTATGTCTGATCCTTACCCCAAACACCCTCTTATGAGAGTTAGAGTGGTCACCTCGCTCCCCAAGCCCAGAAGAACCATGCACGAAGGGAAAAGCTTGACAACCTGATAGCAAGCATTTGGAAGAGAGAGCATGTCAGACTTCTGCCATTGTCCTTTTCCCCCAATACCGAAGTGGATTCTTGTCGAGTGCCCTGTCCCTGTCCCTGCTCCATTGCACCCTCTGCGACCTCCCTTTGCCTGCTACTCTTCATGTTCACGACTCTTCAGTGCCCCTGGACATTGGGATAGGGATCCAGTGGGCTATGCACATGATAGGCACTCAATGAACAGGGAATGGATGAATTGGCTGAATCACCCACATGGACAAGTCCTGGAGGGCACTGTAATTTCTGAGCCACTTACGGCATGGCTCAGGAACCACTTTAACGCTGTCCCTTTACAGGTGGTATTCCAAACACATGACTCGGAGTCAAGCTGAGCAACTGCTAAAGCAAGAGGTAAGTCTGGGGCCATAAGCAAACAGTATTGCCCTGGCACAAGTGGGGGTCCTAAACTGAGGCCTTGCTGCTGCTGTCTGCCACCTTCAGGGAAGGCAGTGGCAAGGCCATCATTGTATGGGGTCCCAGTTACACAGTTTCATGTCAAATGTGACAAGGCTGCAGCTCAAATGTGGAACTTGGCAATGAAATCAGCTATGAATCCCATGTCCTCCTCACAGTCAGTTGCCTTTTCATTGTTTCAGGGAAAAGAAGGAGGTTTTATTGTTCGAGACTCCAGCAAAGCGGGAAGATATACTGTATCTGTGTTTGCTAAATCCACAGGGTAAGTGCTACTGTTCCAAAACCCTGGGGACAAAGGACAGGGGTGCCCTCACAAAAGCTCTTTAATGGTGTACCCCTCCTGTTTTCTCTGTCCTCTAAATTTAAATCTCAGTTCCCTTCACTTCTTGTGTCCTGTTGACCTTGGTTCCCAAGTTGCTGACTCAGGTTCCTCTTCTTCAGGGACCCTCAAGGGGTGATACGCCATTATGTTGTGTGTTCCACACCTCAGAGCCAGTACTACCTGGCTGAGAAGCACCTTTTCAGCACCATCCCTGAGCTCATTAACTACCATCAACATAACTCTGCAGGTGAGGTACTTGTTTGCGGTTTCTGATGGTATCTGAGGCTGCAGACTGTTTCTCCCTTGAGTGGGTTGGTCACAGGTCATCAGGTGCAGATCCTCCTGGAAGGTGCAGTTCCAGAGTCTCCTACTGACTCAAAATTACAGTTTGGGGCCCAACAGAGATATTCTGAACGCAAGGGCCTGTTTGGAACTCTAACAAGTATATTTCAATTAATATCTTCTGGGTTTTGGTCCTGAAAACTCTTCTGAGAGGAGAAACTTCCAGAAAAATTTGGGAGACTTTCTCAGATTCAAAATTTACTACAAAGATTGAACACTGGAAGTCGGAGGCTTTAAGGAGGTGTGAGGTATCCTATCCCCTATGTTTCACCAACAGCATAACCTTCTGTATGTTTCAGGACTCATATCTAGGCTCAAATATCCAGTGTCTCAACAAAACAAGAACGCACCATCCACTGCAGGTCTGGGTTACGGTACGTGTTTATTTCTGCAAGGTAAGGTGGGCTGACCAGTCGCCAGGAGTACCTTTGGCAGATCCAGCAGAGTCCTTGTGGCCTACTCTTCTGCACCAGCTGCCTCAAGAATGGTTCAAACTAAGGCAAACAAGTTTTTAATGATTTTTCTCCCTCTGGTGGCTTCTACTGGGACTGCAAAAACATAGATTCGGCATCAAACACCGTATGAATTAATTCATATGTGCTATGTAGAGACTTTAACAAATAAATTAAATAAAACAAAAATATACATTTAATCTATAAGACTAAATTAATGGTTACCAGAAATGAAGGGGGAAATGTGGATAAATCAGCAAAAAGGGGTCAATTATATGGTGAAGGATAGAATTAGACTGCTGGTGGGGAACTTAATGTATTACATACAGATGCTGAGGTATAGTTTAAACCAGTATCATGTTATATTACAATGTTACTTCAATAAATGTTTTTAAATTGTAGTAAAAAGAACATAATCATTAAAGGATTTTTTTTAAGAATTATTTCCCAGCCTCAGGTCTCGAATCCATGTCCATGGCTTTTATAGCCTGTGCCTTAGTAACCTGAGCCGGGGGGGGGGGGGGGGGGAGGGTACCATAACGGGATTTTTTTTTTAAAGATTGTTTAGTCTACATTTCTGCCTTACGGATGACCTTCACCTAAAATTTCAAGATTCCCCCAACCAGTAAACTCCTGTGCCTAAGACTTACCTGAGCAAAAATGGATTAGTACTCCTGAGAACTTTTTTATTAGTTGCCTATTTCTGCTCTAGTAGGAATTCTTATCAATTGTAGAAATTATACATGTATGACTCCCAAGGAATCACACCAAAACTTTGCTATTATAGGATCATGGGAAATTGATCCAAAGGATCTGACATTCTTGAAGGAGCTGGGGACCGGACAATTTGGAGTAGTCAAGTATGGGAAATGGAGAGGGCAGTATGATGTGGCCATCAAGATGATCAAAGAGGGCTCCATGTCTGAGGATGAATTCATTGAAGAAGCTAAAGTCATGATGTGAGTTACAGTCCAAACTCAACTTTCAATTCAATTGCAGAGTCTAGAAATTACAATGTGGTTCTCATTGTGGTTTAAGGTCACTTACAATGAGAGAGATGTGGGACCAGGGCCTGAGGTCAGCCTTAGACTGGTAGGAACCCTAGCTGCTCAGGCAGTCATTTCTCAGCCTTAGATATTGAGAATAATGTAGATCATGGGGTTTATACCATCCCAGTAACATTTGAGGATGTGCAAAATGAGACTTTAAAAAGGAAGATTAATTCTAATTTAGCCTTAAGTTTCCATTCAGCCTGACTTATTTTCTGTTGTACTGATGGACCACAAGTCCCTGTTCAGTCCGACATATTAGGTGCTTTCAGAGTTTAGAGTGAGGAGAAAAGTCAGCTTGCTACTGTGTTCCCTTATCTGACACTGTACTCCCAGGTCAAACCTTCCTCCCCAGCCTCTTTATAATTAATGTTCAGAGTGAGAAGGGAATACTGCTTTGTTGCCTCTCCTGTAGGAATCTGTCCCATGAGAAGCTGGTGCAGTTGTATGGTGTCTGCACCAAGCAGCGTCCCATCTTCATCATCACTGAGTACATGGCCAATGGCTGCCTCCTGAACTACCTGAGGGAGATGCGTCACCGTTTCCAGACTCAGCAGCTCCTGGAGATGTGCAAAGATGTCTGCGAAGCCATGGAATACCTGGAGTCAAAGCAGTTTCTTCACCGAGACCTGGTGGGACCTTAGACAGATTGACCATGGCTCTGAGAGGGTGGAAGTAGCAGAGGAAGATAATCTCACACATGGATGAGGAGGGTTGTTGGAGCCTTTGTTTCAGTTTGATCTAGAAAATACTAAGACTTAAGTGTGCCTTAAGTCAGTCAAAGATCTCTAGTCAACACCAAGAGTTCTGCTATGTGGCAGCTAGGGCAGCCCCTCCCTCCCAGTCTCTCCTATACTCCAAGGAAATGGTGGGCTCCTTCAGGGGCATAAGGCCGACCCTGCTAGTGGAGCTCTTCCTGGCACTGAGCCATCATTTGATCACTTCAGTCACAAATGGGGGTCTGTGGGTACATTCATGTTTTTTAATGTGATATATTAGTAAACACTTAAAGGAAACATTTCACATTTAAAACCAGAATTTCCAATTTCTGTTGAAAATCTAGTCCAGCATGTAATAGCAGGCCCATATTCCCACAGGCTATGCTAACAGTTGACTGGGGAGCTGCTGACTCTTTAGACCAGTGGAATGCCCACCCCACTTCACTCTATCACTGTGCCAGTTTGGCCTCTGGAGGCATCGGAATTTGTGCCTCTGGTTTTTCAGCCAAGCCCAGGTTCAAATTGCTCTAGTCACACTTGGCAGGAGAAAAGAAAAGGAAAGAAACTTGCCTTCTCTTCTCTCTTCATACTCAGCATTTCAGTGCAGGAAGGGGTGTTGTCATATTGCTCATGTGAATGAAATGCTGCATCTTCTTAGTACTTATGATGATGTGATAGAAATGCATCAAAATTTCTCAGTGGCATTAACTCCTCCTGTCAGATTGGGAAGGTGTCTCTAGTTGAAGAGGAGGTTTTCTTGGCTTCATTCCCGATAGGCAGGAGCTTTGTGTCTTTAGCATGTGTGCCAGAGACAAGTCTCACTGATATCTGTTGCACTATAGGCCGCTCGAAACTGTTTGGTAAATGATCAAGGAGTTGTTAAAGTGTCTGACTTCGGCCTGTCCAGGTGAGAGAGCCTTTTTTCAATCTTTCCCTCTAACAGTAAAAACAGCACCATATAAACATGAGAAGGCATTATAGTTTTTAATCCTCTCCTTTTTTGTTCTTCTCTTTCCCACTATCCTTCTATTCCTTTTATCTTTCTGAATTGTCACCTTTGTCATCCTGTCATTGTATTGTTATATCCCTCTCCCCTTTCTCCCTTCTCCCTCTCTTTAGCTATCTCCAAAATATTCTCTTTTTATGCTGAATTTACTCTTTATTTTTAAAAGAAAATTTTATTGATGATTGGTTTATAACATGAAAAATTTCAGGTATCCGTCATTATAAATCAAAATCTGTAAATACTATATTAAGTTCACTGATGATTCAATTCTATCCTTGACCATACAGTTGGCCTCTTTTACCTGATTTACCTGATCTAAAAACCTTATCTTCATCTTTGACTTTACTCCCATCTCTGCTTCTCCTCTCAAATCATTCTAATTTCCACTGGCAACTGCAGGATAGAAGGAAAGGAAGGTGAAGAAAAGAGAAAGGAAAGAGGGATAGAGAAGGGGAAGGGAGTACCTGTTAGATCTTATTTCACTTCATGCTTATAGTATCCATATTTGTCTATCAGGAACATTTAATCAGATATGGAATCAGGAATATGTTAAACATAATATTTGTAAGACACTGGTTGGCCAGCAGGGAATTTTGAGAAAGTCTGTAGGCATGCATTTGTGCTTTAGAGAGACTATGTCAAAACAATGTAAGCAGATACCAAGCTCTCCAAATCCTAACAGTAACAAGTCCTAAACCCTTTGTAGGTATGTCCTGGATGATGAATACACAAGCTCAGTAGGCTCCAAATTTCCAGTCCGCTGGTCTCCGCCGGAAGTCCTTATGTATAGCAAGTTCAGCAGCAAATCTGACATTTGGGCTTTTGGTGAGTAGATAAAATTATACAACTCAAAAGAAGAGGAATGTAAAGGAGAAAATTCACATTTTGCAACCTGCACAGAAATAATGTTATTTTGTTTTCATGCTTTTAATTCATAGGCAATGCTTACTGTCTGGCACCATAGGGGTTTCTGAGAATCAAAACAGCAAACCAGACACAGCCCCTCTTATTAAAACTTACAGTATATTAAGGAAAACAATGTTTTCAGTATCCAACAGCTTTTAAATACTTGTTATACATAGTAGGAACTCTGCCAGACCCTGTAACTACAAAGACAAATAAGATGCTATCTCTCAGAATCCTGGTGACCTAGTGGACAGGCCCAACATGGAGCAGTCCACATACATCCCAAGGACCCAGGTTCGAAACGTGGGACTGGAGGCAACAACCGAGATGAACAACTAAATAAAATAGTTTCCTCCTCAATTCCTGTTTGCCTTCATTCCTGCCTGCACTTTTTCTTTAAAAAAAGATGCTATCTCTCTCCTAGAGGAGTTAACAGTGAAACCCTGACTGCCTGCCAGTTTGAATGGAATGCAGAAGGCACAGAGTGGGGAGCCTACTATAGGAAGACTAGGATCCCTATTACCAGAAATGATGTCAACTGACTTAATATGTTTTTTATTCCATCTTCTAGGGGTTTTGATGTGGGAAATTTATTCTCTGGGGAAGATGCCATATGAGAGATTTACTAACAGTGAAACAGCTGAACACATTGCCCAAGGCCTCCGTCTCTACAGGCCTCATCTAGCTTCAGAGAGGATATACACCATCATGTACAGCTGCTGGCATGAGGTAGGTGTTTTGTTGGGACCTCCTACATGATCTCCTTGAAGCCAAGCAAAATGCCGGCCACGCACCCAGACCTTACTCTCCCTGGTCCCATGGCCACTAGGCAGACGCAGACAGCTATTGTTAACAGCCTACAATCCCAGCCTGCAACCCAATCCTTTCCTGGCTACAGGTGGTCCCAGGCCCATTCCAAATCTCACTAGGGCATTATTGGCAGACCGCAATACCAACTCAGCTTTAGGGAGGGTGGGTTCTGGGGCTGTGTCATCTAACATTAGCAGGCAACCAGTGGCACTCAGATAAGTGTGTAGACATTACAAGAGAAAAGTCATTAAAATTTGTGTTCATTCCTTTGGGAGGCATTGGCCCTTACTTCTACCTACTAGCTGCCAACCTTTTTTTTTTCTGGCTAAGGTCCTAAATGAGGCCCTGAAAGGTAGTTAAAATAGACA
>RJWH01009547.1:0-21964 GCA_004363575.1 Solenodon paradoxus | reverse complement strand
CCTCTTCTCTCAGTTCCCGTCTCTCTTCTCTCCCGTCTCTTCCTCCCTCCTCCCCTCCCTCTTTTCCTCTCTCCTCCCGGTGTTATTTAATTTTTTTGTCATTGTTGCTGGGAGTGGGGGGTTGGGAGGGAGCGGATTCTCTCACGGCCACAAACACTCCAGGGGCTGGCGGGCAGGGGTGCCCCTAGGGCAGGACGGGAGGGGTCGTCGGAGGCCGATCCCCAGCTCCGGGTACGCCGGGTGTGGGGTGGGGTGGTCAGGACACCTGGGGCTCGGAGCTGGCATTGCCCATCCTCCGCAGAAGGGGGAAGGGGGTGCTTAAGGTGGAGCTGGGTGAGTCCTCTGAAGGCTCGGTGCGCAGGGCCGCCAGCCCCGCAGGATCGGCCTCCCCGCCAACTCGCCGGGTCCCGGGGCCGAGCCTGCACCCGCGCCTGCAGCCTCCGCCCAGGTTCGGCGCGGTCCTCAGCCGGGGGCGGCCTTAACGCGGCTGGGGATCCCCAGGGAGAGCGGGGTGCGTTGCGAGCCGCTGGCCAGGAGAGGGAGGCAGAGACCTGGAGAGGGAGCGAGGCGGGAGGAGGCGCCGGGAAGGCCCGGGTGGGAGAGCCGAGGTGAGGTCGCAGAGCTGCCGGGAGAGGCGTGGGCCGCGAAGGGCGCCTGAGCTAGAGACCAGGCGGAGGGCGACCCAGCCGCGGGGGAGAACCCGCACGCACTCAGTGAGTGAGACAGAAAATGAGACCCTGAGCGCACTCACACATTTCGGGAGACAGAGACCAGGGGACAGAGAAAGATGCGGACACAGAGTCACATCTATAAATAGAGACACTCAGGCAGAGAAGAGATCTCTGCAGAGAGGAACTGGGAGGGCTGAGGCAGAGACCCAGATAGAGGGAGAGACCTGAAAACAGGAGTCAGAAAGCCAGGCTTCCGGAGTTAGAGATGGAAATGGACATTCAAGGAGCTCACATTCAGAGACCCTCTGGAGAGAGACAGGGACAACCAGGGAGCGTCAGCAACAGAGACAGACAAAAAACACAAAAGAGGGACGGTAATGTCTTTCCATTGCTGCATAACAAAATTACCCTAAAACAGTCGTTTAAAGCAATAAATATAATGGTGCAAGCTGGTGGTGGAGCAGTTTGGTCCACTGCCTCCGGCTGGCGCAGTCCACATACATCCAAGGACCTGGATTCAGGACCCAGGGTATTGAGATAGGGAAGTAGGGGGTTAGTGGGTGGGGAGCAAGGGGGTGGGGTCTTGGGGGGTAGGGGGATGAACGATTAAATAAAAACGCTTCCTCCTCTCTCTTCCTGCCTACCTGCCTATTCACCTTCATTTCTGTCTGTACCTTTCCTTTAAAAAAAATAAGCAAATAAAATAAAGCAACAAATATTTACTGCCTCTCAGTTGCTGAGGGTTAGGTATTTCGGAGCAGTTTAGCTGAACGGCTCTGGCGTAGGGTCTTGCAGGAAGTTAAGCAATTGAGCAAGGCTGCAGCCATCTATAGGCTGGACTGAGGTGGAAAGATCACCAACATGGTGGGTGGCGGGAGGCCTCAACTCCTGACAGTCAGCCTCCCCAGAAGGCTGCTTGAGCCTCCTCCCAACACGCTGGCAACTCCCCCCCACCCCCCACCAGCAAGTGACTGAGAAGAGAGCATCAGGGAGAAGGACCCAGCAGTCAAAGTCACACACAACCACTTATGCTTTATTCAAGTAATCAAAATGAGTCACTAACTCTATATTTAAAGGGAAAGAAATTAGTATCCTCCCCTTGAAGGGAAGACTATCAAAGAATTTGTGGACTTAAATAAAAAACATCACAGGTGGGGAGAGGAAGAGAGTCATGGGGAGAGAGACGGGGAGATACCTGGGGAAAGACAGACCCTTTGAGATCTATGGGGTTTAGAGGTCAGTGAGACACTTATTTGGAAACACATTGAGGAAAATGTTGAAGACCGAAGTGGTTATGGAGAAAGGGAAGAGGCAAGAAAAAAGCAGCAACAGCCGTGATTAATAATAATAGTTACAAATAATAACATCCGGCCCATGTACACCTGCTACCTATCAGGCAAGGTTCTGAGCACTTTCCAGGAACTCAGTCCTGTAATCCTTACAGCTGCCCTCTGAAGTGGAGACTGTTATCCCATTTTACAGATGAGAAAACCAAGTCTCAGAGGGTAGAGGGGACTTGCCCAGTGTTCAACAATTAGGAAGTGGAGGAGGAGGGAAGAAAAAAAAAGGAGGGGTGGAGAAAGCTGGACAAAAACACATGTGCAGAGAAATGGGGAAAAGACAGGCAGAAGGAGCCAGGACTGATGGGAAAATAAATCAGTAGGAAAAGGCAGCTGAGGTTCCTGATGCAGGGCCATGTGCCATGCCCTCAGTGGGCATCAAAGCTGCCCTGTGAAATGGGAGTTAGTTTTAGTCCAATTTACAGATAGAACTCTGACCCCCCACCAAGATGTAGTGGGGTGACTGTCTCACCACCCCAAAATATATGCCCACCCAGAACCTGCGAATGGAAACTTACTCGGCCAGAGGGGCTTTCAGGAATGTAGTTAAGTTGATTTTGAGATGGAATCATTCTACCTGATCTGGGTAGGTCCTATATTTGACGGTAAATGTCCTTATAAAATTATGAGGGTTGGATGCACCCTGTGGCTCAGGCGGCTGAGGAGGCTGGGGCGTGGATCATGTAAAGCCCCAGGGCCTGGGTTCTCAACCCAGGACCAGAGGGAAAACCCACACACACACAGATGCTGCTTCCCCTCCCTCCCCTCCTTCCTTCCCTCCCTCCTTTCTTCCCTTCCTTCCACCTGCTTCTTCCTCCTCTCCCTTCCTGTCTTTAAAAGAAGATGAAAGATAAAATTACGAGAGTCAAAGATGTGAGACAGAGGAGATGGCCCTAAGAAGATGGAGGCAGAGGTGGGAGTGATGTGGCTGCAAGCTGATGTCAGGCGCTACCAGAAACAGAAAGAGGCAAGGGTCCTCCCCTAGAAGTGCTGTAGGGGTTATGGGTCTGATCTCAGACTTCTGGCCTCCAGAACTGTGAACAACATTTCTGTTGTTTTAAGCTAGGCATTTATGCTAATTTTTATGGCAGCTTACGTGGGGTGGGGTGGGGGGTGCGTAGGGAAATAATAAAGACACAGGCATCAGCAACACTTGGAGGGAGAGAATGGGCTCTATAATTTGACCCTCCTCCTCCAGGAAGTCCTCCCTGACTTCCCAGGGCCCTGGACCACCTCCATTAGGCACAGATCTTAGTAGAGAGGGACTGTGTCCCTGTGTGTCCCCTCTTAGTGCTCAAGTTTGACCCACCTCTGGTCATTGGCATTGGCCCCCACAGGGCAGGTGGGGGTCTTCAGGAGAGAAATCTGGCATGACCAAATGAGATGATCCTTCTGCGATCTCTCTGCAGAGATCCTGGTCCCCTCCTGTCTGCCTGGGAGACATCTGGATTTTCTGCGAAGGCCTCACCTTCTCCAGGAAGTCCTCCCTGATCTTTTAGGCTGGGCCCTGTATAACTCCATTATTACACATCACAACAGATGTCTTTCCCCTCCCTGCTCTCCCAGGACTTGAGTCCCGACACTTTTCCAGGGAGACTTTAGGAGAACATGCTGATGAATTAATAAGTGAATGAAGTAAAAATATAGCACCACTCAGGAAAGGGTAAGAAAAGTTTTGGTTTTGTTTTTTTTGCGTGGAAGCTAGAAGGCAAGTTTCCTGGTGTAATTGACACTGTTCTGACTCTTTTTTTCTGTCTCCATAATCTGCCCGCATCCTGGCTCAGAACCTGTTTTCTCCCAGTGGTGTCTCTCCCGGCCCCCATCCCCGCCAACCCCCGCCCCCATTCTTCAGTCTACTGCCCATAGACCTCATGCAGCTCTTTCTACCCCAGAGTTGACTCTGCCCCCACAACCCTCAGTCAGTGTCCCAAGGCTCTCTGGGTCCTCCCAGTGAGTTGAGCCACATTAGTGGCTGTCCATTTCACTGATGGTTTCTCACGCAGGACGGACCCTGCCCTCTCCTCTGCTCAAAGACCTTCCATGGCTCCCTAGTGCCCCCAGGAAATGCACAAAGTCCCCTTGGCCTGGCCTTGACAGCCCCACATGACCTGACCACCACTGTCCCCAGCCTCATCAATGGTCTTTTACTATCCCAGGCCTTGTGGCTTCTGAACCTCTTTACAAACCATGACCTTGAGCTTGGCCTCTTTTTCCCTCTCCTCCGCTGGGCAAAATCTGCCTCCTACGCCTTTGCACACAGGAGTCTGCTCTTCCAGGAAGCCACCAACAATGCTGAGGTGGGCAGGGGGGCCTCCCCTGAGCTCTGGAAGCCACCTGTGCTGCCTCTGCTAGAGTGCTCAGCAGACTGGGCCCGGTGCCCAGAGGTGGAGGCCACAGTCAGGCTGGAGGTGGGTCCCAGATGTAGATTTCACGCCTATTCGTCTCGGGCAGTGGGAACAAAGTTGGGGTTAGAAGGAACATATGGGGCTCACCCCCTCCTCACTTTCATTTTCTACCTCCTGGGCCCCTGAGTGGGAGGCTGGGAGGCGGGGACTCTTAGGCCTGCGAGGTTCCCACAGCCCCTCTTGATCTCCCTCTGATCCTCTCCCTGCTCTCAGCTCCCATTGCTTTAGGGAGTCCGGCGACATCCCCCTGGCTCTATGTTCTTACCTTCTCAGCCAAGCATTTAAATAAGAACAACGAATTCAGATGGGTCTTGGCCTGAGCCAGGCAATATTCTAAAGCCATTACTTGCACAGGTTAGCTCATTTAATCTGTATAATAAACCCTGTAGTTTATTTGTTTATTTTTTAAGGACAGGTGCTGGCAGGAATGAAGGTGAGTAGGCAGGCAGGTTGAGAGAGGAGGAAGAAGCACCTTTTTTATTTTACTCAGTTATTCATCATCTTGGCCATTTCCCCGGCTCTGAATTATAAACTTGGGTCCTTGGGGATGCATGTGGACTGCGCTGGCCAGAGGCTGTAGACTTAACGCCTAAGCCACCAGGGCACACCTGTAAGTTTCTTCTCGTCATCCCCAGTTTACAGATGAGCAAAAGAAGGCACTGGGAGGAATCTGAATGCAGGCGTTCTGGCTCGAGACTCCATGCTATTGCTGAAAATGCTCTTTCATGCTGTGTCATCCTCACAGCTCTTTCTGTTGATGGTAGACAGGTCCTGTATCTGCTGTGTCCAATAGACCAGCCACCGCCACTTGAAATGTGGCTCACACACTGAGGAACATGCAAAGTTTTATCTCATTTAAATTAATTAAAAATTAATTAAATATAATCCTCAGGCACGCCCTGGTGCAGGAGCAGTTAGGTCCACTGCCTCTGGCCAGGACAGTCCACAAACATCCCAAGGACCCCAGGTCACCTCCTGGGGCTGGGGGAACAACCAAGATGAGCAACAAAATAAATAAAGTGCTTCTTCCTCTTCTCTCTTCCTCCCACTTGCCTCTGCTCACCTTCATTCCTGCCTGCACCTTTCCTTAAAAAAAAATTTTTTTGAGATACAATGTCAATGTTCAAAAATGAATGTAGAGTTGTGAATAAAAGAGATACAATTAAAAGCAAATAACCCAATGAATCTAGCGGCAACTGTTTTGGACAACTCAGTTCTAAAGACTTAAATTTGAATGGCGTTTCTTTGCTATGTCGCTGCTTCTTAATCTCCTCCGGTCTCCAAGGTGCAGTTTCTTCACTACAGAGGGGATTAGGGATTATGAGCAAATCTAAACCTGGGTTTGAATTCTTGCCCCCACTTCAAGGTGGCATTCCCCTGGGAGCCTTAATTTCTTCCACTGTATAATGGGGAGAATAATGGGACCTGCTTATTTATGTGACAGATATCTAGTATTGTAATAAGGGGCATCCAGTCTAATCCTTGGAAACCATGAAAATGCTACCTTACATGGCAAAAGGCACTTTGTAGATGTGATGAAGGACATGAAATGGGGAGATTATTTCAGGCTATCTGGATGGGCCTCATTGAATCACCTGAAGGCAGAGAATGTTTCTCAGCTGTGGCCAGAAAAAGATATGAGGGCAGAAAAAGAAACAGGAGAAACTTAAAGGTTGAAAGGGACTCAATGTACCATTCATTGTTGGCTTTGAAGACAGAGGAAGGGCCCAAGAGTCAAGGAATGCAGGTGGCCTCTAGAAGCTGGGAGGAAAAAGGAAACATATTTCCCTGTAGTGTTTCCAGAAGAGATGGTGCCTTTTGACTCCTTGATTCTAGCCCAGTGGAGACCCATGTCTGGGCTGACCATATTTCCTTGTGACAAAAATGGGACACTGGGGTGGCAAAAATGGGACAACGTTATGAGCTGGGGCAACTAAGGAAAGGAGAGGAGGTGGAACAGAGCAGCCAGGCCAGCAATAAGTAAGTATTATGTCATGCTTATTGGTGACGGCAGAGGAATCATGTGTGGTCTGACAGGACTTCATTACACACAGCCAGGGCCAGTGCAAAGAATTGTGGTGCCTTAGACAAAAACCAAAATTGATGCCCCTGTAAGCCCGGTTCTAAGTATCCTGCCTAAAACAAATACTGCTTCAGCCATCCCGGTTTCAGAAATGCCCAATAACCCCCACAGTGTCAGAGATAACTCGCATAGTATTTACCTGCGATTTGACCACGCTACGGTGCTCTGCTTTCTTTGAAGAAACAGACATGCAGGGTGGAGGGAAATCTTCTTCCCTCAGTCCTTGTTTCCTCACAGGGGTTGGGAACAGCAGTAGCAGCTATGACCTGCCACAGTCAGTGCTGGCAAGGGCCATCTTTAATGTGGGGCAAAAGGGGTAACTGCATTTGGGCTCCTCAAAACACTGGGCCTGGGGCAACTTGACTGTCCCTTTTGCCCCACATTAAAGACTGCCCTGGTTTATTAAAAATGGGACAAAGTTGACATTTATATTAAAATGATGGGACAGTTCAAAAATAGGAAAAAAAAAAAAAAAAGATTGTCCCATTTAAAACTGTGCGTATGGTCAGCCTCCCTATGTCAGACTTTTTAGATCATTAGAACTGCAAGATAATACAATGGTTTTCTTTCCACTGCTGAGCCTGTGGGGACTTATTTTGGCAGCAAGAGAAAACTAATGCACAGATGCACAGGGCTTGGGTCTTTCCAGGCACGTTCTACCTCCCCACCTTTGTACCATGAATGGAACCAAGTGAATAATCCTGACCAGTGAGCTGGGAGGAGGGTAGAGGAGAGGCCAGAGTGATTCCTGGGCCAAAGCATGTGGTTCTTAAATGGCATCATTCAGAATACCCTCTCCCTGCCACCGGGATCAACGATGCTTTGGGTTGCAGTGACAAGAAGCGGGACGCCCTACAGCCTGGATCCCTGTGTGGCAAATTATCCCTTGCTGATTCGTATCAACTTTCAAGAATGGAGGATGTCCATAAAGTACAGGAACTAGCGTGAGGACATGTGTCCCAGGAAGAGAGATCAAGTGCAAAGGCCTAGGGCTACGGTTTGCTTGGCTTTGAAAGGATCAGGAAGAAGGCCAATGTGGCTGCAGGGGTGTGAATGAGGAGAGTAGAGGGAGGTAAGGTCAGGTATGTGGGGGGACTAGATCATATAAGGTCCTGTGGAGTAGAGTGAGAGGACTCTGGATTTACTCTGAGACATGGCAAGCCATTCAAGAGTTTTGAGCATGGAAATAGCATGATATGACTTAGGTTGTGAAGCCTCGATCTTGGCTTTTGTGTGAGGAAGATGCTCAGGTGGGTCAGGAGGCCAGGGAGCAGACGACGGTAAGAATCCCGGGAACAGTGGTGGTGACTCGCAGCACAGGGGTAGCTGTGGAGATGGTAAAAATGACTGAATTGTGAACATACTGAATCCGCAGTGGTGGGCTGAACTCCTGATTGCAATGATTTCAAGAAAGGATGGAAGAGCAAAGATACAGCTGGATGGATCAGAGAACGCTTCTTGGAAAAATCCTTTAAAACTCCTATTTTCTGTTCAGAGATGTCTCTATCCAGCAGGAGACCAAAGGCACGCTTCCGCAGAGACACAGATAGAAGATACTGTTGGTAGTTCGATGAGAGTGTGTGTGTGTGTGTGTGTGTGTGTGTGTGTGTGTGTGAGAAACAATCCTCTTGAAGCTACTTGCTGTCATTTTCAGTTCCATCAGGAGTGTACCCAAACATTTATTCACTGGAAGGCACCATTTTCTCTGCCTAGTACCCAGTGACGTAACGCTGAGCCCCCAATGCCCGAGAGACCCACTTTTCTCCAGGGGAACAGGGATGCCTCTAGGCCCACGTGGACCTGAGTCACAGCCCTTCCTCTCTAACTCCTGACAAGTTCTCCCCCACTGACTCTCTTACACAGGTCACCTAAATGTAAAATTGCACTGTTGATTACCGGGAGAGGGGACAAAGATGCCCAGGCCAAGACAACCTTCCATTTCATAGAACTTACTGCTTCTTACCTTTCCAGTCCCAACTCTGACTCGTAGGTCCCCAAGTGTGGCGTCGAATGGAATTCTGCCTAGCACCAAGTAACATCATAGCACTCTGTGTCTCCCAATTGGTTAGACTCTCAGGAACGGATTAGGCTATGCCTCAAAACCAGGAAAACTTGTCAGAACCCTCTTCAGATATTCAAAGTCCTTTTCTTTCTTTTCCCAGAGACCACTCTGAAGCCCGCCAGGAACCAAAAGCTTCCTAAGCCAGGAACTTTCTGGAAAGCGGGAGTCTTTCCTGCCTTTTCTAGCCACCCTTCTCGCCTGCTGGCTTTTGACCAATCATCACGCAGTATGAATGTGACTAGTAGCCGGTGACGTCATGCCAGCACTTTCACTGGCTTGGTCATTTTGTCAGGGAGGTAGCCATACTTTGGTTCTGCAGAGTGGCTCAAGGCCTTCTTCTGCATTGGCCCACTCAGAGACTTTCCCGCGCACTGATCAGGGATCTGTAGACAAAATTCCCCCAGTCATGAAATTTTATTGAGAACAGCTGCATAGATAACTGGACAAATGTCCTGGTCAGAGACCAAAAGTCCTCCTCACAGAGGTGAACCAACCTCGTGAGACTCGGTGTTGGTGCATGCCAAGTGACGTCATGGGCTCCGCGGGATCTGATTGGCTCGCTTGTCCAGTCGGAGAGAAAGCCTGAAGGCGTCTCTCGCAGTCGCAGCCGCGAGTTCCTTCGCCGGCGTGGGAGGCCTCTCAGCGCCGGCTCCGGTCCTCTGGCTCGGAGCTTGGTGTCGGCGGCCGCAGGCCCCGGCAGCCCCCAGCTTGCTCCTCCTGCTGCAGCCGCCGCAGCGGCCGGGCCCAGCGTGGCCTCCAGGGCAGCGCCAGGCCGTGGCGGTCGAGGATGAGGCGCGCGGGGTCAGGGCCGCCGGCCGCGCTGCCCAGGAGCAGGTATTCGGTGCGGGGCTGTAGGCGCAAGCAGCCGCAGGCCAGGTCGGCGCGGGGCACCCAGGCGTCCTGGCCTCCGGGGTGCAGCGGCCGCGCCCGCTGCTTGTACACGGTCAGCACGCGGACGGCCAGCCGGTGCCACGCGGGGCCGGCCACCTCGGACGCCAGCACCCGAGCCCGAAGAACTGCGGGAGGAGAGAGAGGGGTCAGATCTGGGCGGTGGGGGAGCCTCTGGGGGCCCCGTGGGGTCAGTCTTGGTGGGGAGGGGTCCGGGACCCCAAAGTGGGCCCGAGATCGTCAGTAAGGAGCCTTGAACCTCAGGGTCAGAGGTCGGATGGTCTGTGTGTGCCGAGGGGTGGGGGCTGCTGGAGGAGACCCTGCCGAGGCGGGGCTGATGAGTGTGAGCTGGGGAATGGTGCCTGGGCAGGGCGGTGCCCCAGGGGTCTCTGAGGAGGGGAGGCCCGACAGGGAGAGGATCCCAGGATCCTGGGCTTTCTCAGGAGGGGTGTTTTGGGGGTCACATCAGGAGCGGTGGAAGCAGGAGTTGCTGAAAGGTGGGGGTACTGTGGGCATCCTGTGGTTGCTGGCAGGGGTGGGGGGCAGAAGAGGCAAGTCCAGGGTTTCTAAAGATTCAGGGTCAGGAAGATGTCAGGAGCAGAGCCCTTGGAAAACAGGGGTATTGACCAGGGAGGGCCCTCGGATGAATTTGGGGGGCCAGAAGGAAGCTGTTCCTGGAATCTGAGAATCGAGATCATAGTAGTGATGACTGAGGAAAATGGACCTTCTGAAGGGGTATGGTGAGAGGTTTTGGGGGCAGGACTCTGGCTAGCAAGTTGCGAGATAGAAGATCCTAGTGGGAGATGGTGGAGATGGCTCCAGCTTCAAAGCCCTGGGTCATTTGTAGCCCGATAATGATCCTCAGGAAGGAGAGGGCTGGGATTCTGCTCCATTCAGGGAAGTGACTGAGGCGGCGCTGGATTCCTGGGCTGAGCTGAACTGAGAGCCTGAGTGAGCTGAGATCAGGGGGCCTGGGAAGGGTGTGGACTGATTAGGACTCTGGGGAGAGTCTTGTGGGGGATGAGGCTGAGGCTGAGACATCTGGGACCCTGAAGGGAAGCAGAAAGATTGTCAGACAAGGCAATCCCATTCAACCACTGTCCTTTCTCTTATCTCCAGGAGGTCACCTTTGTCTCTCAGAGACCTCCTGAAGGAGACAGTGAAGTTGTACAAGAATATGAGGAAAGAGTGATAAGAAGGTCGTGAATGACCCCCCTCTCCACTGCCCTGTCCCCTCATTTGTCTTCTGTCCCTTTAGAGCCTAGATCAGGAAGGGCCCTGTAGAGTCTAACATCCCTTCCCATTTGAGATGAGAAAACTGAAGGCCAGAGGCATCAGAAGAGCCGTGCAGCCCGGCCCTTTCTGCGGGCACTCACCGTAGTCCTGCTGGCAGTACCTCCGAAGGCTCATGCGCACCCTGCTGTCCGGGGGGTTGCAGTAGTTCCGACACTGAGGGTCTGCGGAGGGTCAGGCTGTCTTCAGTGGGCTCCTGAGGCCAGGGCCACACGCTCTGACTGCCCATCCTCGCATTCCATCTTGATGGACAGCTGGGTGCCCAGGCCCTTGGTACTGGGCTCCGAGGCCACCCCTGTCTCCCCACCTGGGCATCTAATCAGCCCAGCCCATCCTGCTTGTTGCCCATCTTACCCAAGCTGTAAGCACCAGGGGTCGTAGCGAGGGTGGGTGTCGCCTCAGGAATTCCTGTGATAGGCCAGAGGAGAAACAACCTCAGTCCCTTCTTCCCTTCACTGCCCACAAGGCATCCGGGCATCTAGTCCCCAGTATCTACTCTCTTGAGGCATGAGATACAAACACCCTCTGCCCTCCTGCCCCGGACCTGGAGGCCTGGTCCCCGGCTCTTTTCTCCTTCAGATCCGGGAATCTGGACCTCCAGACCTCTCTTCACCAGACCTGAGAGTCTACACTGCCACCTCTCACTGTCCTGTCCCTCCTTTGTCTTCTGTCCCATTACATCCTAGATCAGTGCCCCCGAGGACTCTGGAATTTCAGTCTTCACCCTGAGTATGCGCTGGACTCTGGCTCCCTTCTCTCGGGAAGCTGGCCCTCACTAAACTTGCCCATGGAGAGCTGGGACCTCCCCTTCCAGTGTCTCAGGACTCACGCTGGCACGGCATCCTCGGGGAACGGCTCTGTTGGTAGCCGGGACTACAGCGGTTGCAGGTCAGGCCAGTGACCCCTAACTTGCAGGAGCACTGCCCACTGGTCTGGTTGCAGATGCCACCTGTTGCCCCAATAGGATGGCACTTGCAGGCTGGGTAAGGAGAGGAATCTGGGCCTTAGTTGTTCTCTCCTCCCCCAGACCCTCCTCCCTCAGACCAGGAGTCCAGACCCCAGTCCTCCTCCCTCGGACCAGGGGTCCAGACCCCAGTCCTCCTCCCTCGGACCAGGGGTCCAGACCCCAGTCCTCTTCCCTCAGACCAGGGGTCCAGACCCCAGTCCTCCTCCCTCGGACCAGGAGTCCAGACCCCAGTCCTCCTCCCTCGGACCAGGAGTCCAGACCCCCAGCCCCTCCTCCCTCAGACCAGGAGTCCAGACCCCAGTCCTCCTCCCTCAGACCCAGGACCTCCTCCATCAGATGGGGGCTGGTCCCCCTTCCAGCCGAACTTCAGCTGCGCTCACCCCTGCACGCCTTGTGGCTGGTGATGGGCTGGCCGGGGTCCCTCCAGAAGCCTGTCTGGCAGTAGTGGCAGTGCCGTCCAGCCGTGTGATGGCGACACCGCTCACAGACACCCCCACTCTGGCCACCTGATAGTCTGAAGAGCTCAGAGTTGAATCTGCAGCGCCGGGCGTGCTGGTTGCAGGAACAGGCTGGGGCGGGCAGGGCGGGAGTCAGGCAGGGCTCCTGCCCGCACCCTGGTTTCTCCCTGCCGCCCTCCAACAGGAAAATGTGGGTCTAACGCTCTAATGCAGGAGACTGCCTGAACCCCAGAACCTCTTCATTCCCATCCTTGAAGTGGGTGCAGGGCACTGGAGCTGGAATGCTGTGGGGGACTGATGGAGCCCTGGAGGGGGTGCAATGGGGATTGAAAGCAGAGTGATGGCGGGGGTGCCTGCCAGGGCTCAGGCCCTGCAGGTGTGTCCCCAACTCAGTTCTTTGGGCAAATGATTTCTGCTTTCTTCCTGTAAAGTGGCCTTTATAGCATTTGCTTCACGAGACTCAGCAGACCCAGAGCGCGGCACCCAGGGCCCAGCAGCACCTCCAACCCGTGCAGAACTTCTGTGTGGCGGTGCCCTTAGCTAAGGACAGGACAACCCTGAGGCTGCTCGGAGGCAAACACCCAGGCGCAGAGGTGAGGTCCCGCAGCTGAGGGTGCCAAGAGGCAGGGTTGGAAGCGGCTGCCTGGCTCCCAGCAGCCATTCCTGGTGCTTCTGCGGGGCTCACGCGGGGCCCCGCTGGCGCACGCCGTTCCCGGGGCGCTGGCCCTCACACCTTCTACTTAGCACACTTTCTGGGGAAATGTTTACAGAGAACAAGCAACACAGATGCCAGGGCCCTGGGGTGGGTCTGGCTCGCAGGCGTGCCTGGGCGAGGTGCTGCTGACCACTCCTGGGGGAGGCTTGAGGAGACTTCTGGCACCAGGAGGTATAAGAGGCTGGACTGGCAGGTCCCCAGAGCCCTGAGCAGTAGTGGAAGGCTGGGAGCTGAGACCCCTATGTTCGTGGGGAAATGGCGCCCCCTCCCCAAGCCTCGGATTCCTTCAGTCCCACAGAATGTCCACCCGTCTCCCGGGCAGAAGTCCCGCATGAGATGGCCGTTCTATCAGATTCTTGGGGAGCCAGACTCCCTGGGTGGGGACTTCAGACCACCTTGTCTGGCGCGGGAGGCGGTCTCCCTGGCCCCCAGGCCCTGTCCAGGCCCAGGAGGAGCCCCCAGCTCCAGGCCACGTGAGTCTCTGCCTGGTGTCAATCTGGCCCATGGGAAACAAAGGCCTCAGGGTGGTGGGGGCGCAGGGTCAGGCAGGACAGTGACTCCAGGGGAGACCCCAGTGGGGAGGACAGGGTGGGGAGCTGAGGACAATGGAAGGGTGAGTCAGTCCAGGAGACACAGCAGGCAGAGCTGGGGGGAGGGTGGAAGGCGAGGGCGTGTGCGTGTCCGTGCGTGTGCGTGTCCGTGCATGTGCGTGTCCGTGCATGTGCGCATGTGTTGGAGGGTCTCTGGGGGCCAGAGGCTGCAGGTGAGCAGAGCAGGAGGGCTGTGGGCGGCCGGGCCTAGGACTCACGCAGGCAGGGGTGGGGGTGCTGCGGCGTGGCAGGCCGCCAGGGCCAGTCTCGGTGGGACGGGCGGCAGCTCTCGCACCCGGGGCCGGTGGTGTGGTGGCGGCAGCGGCAGCGGGGGGGCCGGGCGCGGGCAGCACAGCGGGCCGCGTGGCCGTGGCACTGGCAGCGGCCTCTCACTCCAGCCGCTGCCAGCCCGGCCCAGGCCCCGAACTCCACGCGGAGGTGACCAGCCACCATGCTGGCCTTCAGGCCTGGTGGGGCTCGGAAGGTCACTTTCTCGGGCCCCCCCAAGACCCCAGGCCAGGCAGGTCTGCGCCACACTGACCTCCAGGGGCCCCCGGGTTCCCAGGCAGCAGATAGGACCAGGGCTGGGGGTCCCGGGGTGCAGAAGCGCAGACTGACAGATGTCAGGAGGAAGGGGCCACCCAGAGCCAAGGTCAGACTGCCATTGCACGTGTCTGGGAGACTAGGGTAAGTCCCTGGAGAGAGGGTGCAGGCCTGGGGACAGGAGGCCACCATGCCAGCCAGACGAGTCACTGGTGGGAGGCAGAAGCGGGGGCGGCCCCCTGGATGGTAGCATGGGTCGGCAGTGGCCTGGCTGAGGAGGAGCAGGAGGGCAAAGGTCGCGGGCATGGTCCCAGCAGAGGAAGAACCTGGGGAGCAGAGGGGTCCTGGGCTGAGTGCCTCCAGCCCACTGTCCTCAGGGACCTCCCGGCAGAGGATCCCCAGCATTCTGCCCCCGCCCTTGACCCCTCCCCGGCTGCTTCTGAGCGAGGAAAATAGTTCCATCTGGGGAGAATTACTGTTTACATAACTCAAAGGGAAAAGAACGCAAGCAAAATCGAGAATTTTGCCTGAACTAATCCATAGCTTAACACCCCAGAGCTATCCGTCAGTGTCGAGGGGCAGAGGCCCTGGGGAGGGGCTCAGGATGGTGCTTTGGAGACAGACGGAGACAGACCAGAGGAAGGGTAGAGGCATAGATGGCAGAGGCAGACGGAGAGGAGGTGGTGCCACCGGGAAGGACAGAACAGAAGGAGCTGCTAGGACTCACAGGAGGCTGGGCACACTGAGTCCATGGGGCAGGGTGCATGGGAGCCCCCAGGGGACAGACGGACAGCAGGCAGGTGGACTCAGATCCCCCAGGGAACAAACAGAGCAGAGAGCCAGAAGGCCTGTTCCTGGTGGCAGGCAGGGAGGAGGTGCTGGGGCGGGGATCAGAAGCTGGAGACCAGGCCTCTGCCCACAGGGATCAGAGTGAGGCCTTTCCCACGTGGGGGGCCTAACCGTGTTCTCCACACCCAGGACACGGAGGGGGATTATCACCAACCCCTGGCCTCCCTGCCACCCACCCCCAGTTTCTCCTGCCCTTAACCCTTTCCCATCCTGGTGCAAAACCCAGAGAACAGATGGGGGTGCCTGGGAACAGGACAATGGGTGTGAGCTCCCCAGGGTTAGGAGGGCAAGAGCTCTGTTCCAGAGGACGCAGGTGGGACCCCGGGCCTGAATTCTGAGGGCTTTCCAATCATCATAGCCACCCGCCGCCCCAGCCCTGCTCTGCCATCCCCACCTCAGGGTACAGGGACCAGAACTGCCACATTCTCCGCCCCTGAGGTCTCCTGAGCAGATGAGGGAGCAGATGTTGGGGGGGGGTGCTGAGAGAGACAGCAGGACCAGATGCCAAGATGTCCTAGGGGGCCAGAACCCCAGACCCCCGGATAGCGGGAGCTAGGAAGGTATTGGTGCTAAAATGCCCCCCTTTTCCTGTTCCAGAGTCTGCAGCCCCTCCTGAGGCACTCACTCGGGTTTGGGGGCCTCGGTCCTTAATGGGCCCAAGGTCCAGACTCCTGGCCTTGAATTCGGACCTGGGCTTGTGCCCAGGGTGGGCATTGGAGGCACCTGGGGGTACAGCCACATCCTCCTCCAGCGTCCCCATGTGGCCATATGCAGATGTCTCCCCCTGCCTCCGATGACAGCGTCACCCTCCACCCCTCCGGAGAAGCTAGAGACGCCATTTTGCGCTGTGGCAGCAGGCGTTTGCCCGCCCTCTGCAGCAGCCCCTCAAGGACCTGCTTCTCTCGAGCCTGCATAGTGTGGGGGGGTCCCTCCTGTCGCTAGCACCTCAGCCAGGCTGCATCTCCCAGTGTTCTGGGGGATCCAGAAGCCTGCCCCTTCCCACCCCTCCAAAGAGCAGAGTCTATTGTCCCCCAGAGTCAGGCCCATCCTGGGTGGCGGGGGGGTCCATTGGGGACCCAGGCTTCTTTCCCCAGGCGTGTCCGCACATACCCCACTCACCCGTGTGACCCTGCTGGCATCAGTCAAGCCTGCCTCCGAGAAGAGCCTGTTCCTGCAGTCTGCTCCTCTGTGGCCTTCCCTCTTGCAGGAGCTCGGGGCCAGCGTGGCTGGTGGCTCGGGAGGGAGTGACGAGTGGCTGCTCAGGCCCGGGGCTAGTGGGGGTTCTGGGCGGGAGCTCCAAGCAGAGCCCGCAGAATCCAACACCACTCCCCCCAGGCCTCACCACCCGCCTCACCAACTGCAGCCTTGCTCTCCCTGCAGGGACCCTGCCAGCCACGCCACCCGAGAGCACGTGGGACGCCGGAGGACAGTCCCTAGCAGGCCGACCCAGGAGGTTCAAGGCAGGTAGGAGGGAGGGACCGAAGGCTCCCAGGCCTGCATCCCCTTGCACACGCGCCACCCTGTCCCACCTACTCCCAGCGGCAGGCAGCCGTGTTCTCAGCCCCACCACATGGTGGTGGCTGTGATGGGGTGGCAACGTCACACACAGAGGTGGCATGTTGACCCCAGGCTCTGTGACCCCAAGCCAGCCCCTCCTCCCACTGGAGCCTTCTGTCAGCTGTGGTTGACCTGAGCCTTAAGGTCAGTCACTTCAAACCCTAAAAGTCTGTGCTCCTGGAAGGATCGGACCGACTTGGGCGGCTTTCTGAGACGGGAAGGGGATGGAGATGGAAACACCTCAGACCTCAGCGGTTGTGGGACCCAAGGGAGAGATGGGGACCCCAGGGGCACAGCTCCAGCCATCCTCCCCCACGGCCAGTTTCTAGGGAGTCCTTCAAGCCTTCACGCCTCAGTTGTGCTATTTTCATGTAAATGGGCTGTTGACTTCAAAATTTGCTGCTACCTCAGTCTTGACTGGGACTGACCCCCCATCTGGAGCCTGCACGGGGTGTGGGGGGGTACAGCCTCCTGCCTGGTGGGGGCACCTGAGCAGGAACCAGGACTGGGACATCACGTTTGAAGGGAAGCAGTGAGGGGGTAATCGCTGTAAGAGAAAGGACTGGAGACAGAGACCCCCAAATCGGAGGGGATGTGGGTGTGATGAGGTCTCCCGTGCAGCAGTCAGCATTTGGGGAGAAATCGGAACCAGCCCCAGCTGTGGTCCAGCTCACAGAGCAGGGGAAATGGCCACAGAAAAGTGTTAATGATTAATCATCCCCTGGAGAATGGGGACAAGTGCTCTGGAGCAGAAAGAAGCAGGGAAGTGGCGCAGAGGTGCGCCGGCAGGGGTCCGGAGGTGAGGACGAGCCGTGCAGGCATCAGGCTTTAGAGCTACTCAGGCGGGGGCAGCCGGCAAAGGCTAGTTTCGCTGCTAAAGAGAACACCAAGTTCAGGTCTCTGTAGTTTCCTCCTGCCTGGGTGGCGACTAGAAGTTTCTTACGCTCACGCTCGCTCACGTTACCTGGAAGGGCGGCTTTCTGCTTTTGTTCTTAGTAGCCTGGGCTGCCTGAGGCAATTAGCACCCCAAATCCTCCTTGGGGGTCAGAGGGGGAGAGGCAACCTGAACCCAGAAGAAACCAGTTCCCAAGTTTTGTTTTGCTATGGGTGGGGTTCCTGATTCAGGACACCTAGAGCCCCTCAGCACCCCAGAGAGGAGGCAGGGTCTCCGAGGGGCACTGAGGTGGGTGAAGCAGGTGGGACCCATGGCTCTAGGCCGCCAGGAAGCTTTATTTTATTGTTTGATTTTGGTTTTGTTTTTTTTTTGTAAAGGAAAGGTTTAGGCAGGAATAAAGGCAGGTAGGTGAGCAGGCAGGAAGAGAGAGCAGGAGGAGCATCTTATTTGCCTGTATTTCACTTGTACATCTTGGTTGTTGCCCTGACCCCTGGCCCCGGGATCCATGAACCCAGGTCCCCGGATGCACATGAACTGTGCTCCCCCAGGGCACGCCTTCCAGAGATCTTTGAGCCACCCCCTCTCTGTGAGGCAGAAACAGCAGAGCGCCCACCCCCAGCAGGGGAGGTCAGACCCCCTGTGGCTCAGTGCCAGACCACTTTGTCTGGGGTCCAGTCCAGGCTCCTCTTTCCCGTCTGTGTGACCTGATGTCAGTGTCTGCAGCGCTCTGCGCCTCAGTTTCCTCACCTGTTACGTGGACAGAAAAGTCTGCCTTCCTCATGGGGGTCACGAGACTAGAGGACCAGGACAGGCTTTAGTCGGGCATCACAGACGCTGACCCAGCCACGTTCCAGTGTGTGTTAGCATCTTATGGAACTGCGCAGTGGGGACTGTGCAGCATCCGGTGGCCAAACGTCACTGTTCGTAGCAAAACACTCAGCGTTCAACTAGGTCAAGTCTTGGAGCGGGTCAGGGGCATCGCGGACACGGAGGCCCCGGTTCCTGGTTCCGGTGTTTCGGTTGTGCAGGCTGTTGACCGGCCAGCAGAGGGAGCGCTTGAGACCCAGGAGCAGTGCCCTCCCCAGTGAGCCCGGTGTGACGGTAATTAGGACAGATAATATTAAGAATGTATTACACTTAGAAAATGGAGTAACTTATGTCCTGTTAAATGTTATAAAGTAACTGAGTGAAATGAAACTAAACTGAGTGCAAACATAAAGATAAACACGCCACTAGGCGACACCCCTGTGTGCACCTGTACCCTTAGACATCACAGCCCCTGGCAGCCCATGGAGCCCGCTGAAGACACACCGAAGACACCGTTGACACCCATCTAAGAGTGTAAGAAGAGAGGACTGAGAGAGCCGTTAGAGCCGTTCGTTCTGCTCCTCCACAGACGGTCGCTCTCCACTTCCCTTATCACACCTGCCTGAAGCTCTGCCTTGGACCGCGAGTCCAGATCGGGAGCCGCAGAATCGGGCCCTGAAACGAGAAGCCGAGACGCAGCTGCACGTCCTTCGTTCCAGTGTGTGTGTCTGTCGGCGCGGATCCCCAGGTGGCCTGCTGAAGCCTGGAAACCACCAGGCTAAGGTAAATAAACCGCATGCGATTCGTGCATTTTGTGTTCTGTCTCCTGTGTAATTTATGTGCGGCCGAAATAGATATTAAGCACCTTGGGTCGCACGTATAAGCCCAGTCCAATAGGATTGGCGGAGACCCCCTTGGTCACCTGTGCTTACGTCCCTGAAGGAGTTAATGGGACACCGGGGGAAACCCGTGGAGTTTCTAGATGTGGGAGCAGTTTCTAGAGTGTGAGGGCCTCTGAGCCAGGCTTTGGCGACTACGGGTCTCTCACTTGGCTCCGGGCCTGGGTGCCGGAAACACAGCCGAGTGTCTTTGAAGCACCTTCCTGGCTTTACTGATTGACTCCCGGAGTGGAGCAGCTGGAGAGGTAGTAGGAAGCAGGAACAAGGAAGTCACAGTAACGAAATGTGCTTTCATTGTGACAAGGTCACTTTCCTTTAAGCAGTAACAGGGTTCTATCCAGCCATTTGCCTCACTGGTCGGATTGACTGCTACTGACTGACTGGTTGAAAATTCTGTGGCTTCATGGGCCCTGGTGGAGGTCAGTTGCCTGCGAAGGAGCACAGGCCACCTGCCCCTGGGCTTTAGACCCAGATCTGGGGAAATAACCAGGGTGAACAACTCGATAAAAGTAAAATAAAGATGCTTCTTCCTCTCTTACTGCCTGCTGCTTGCTCATCTTCATTCCTGCCTGCACCTTTCCTTTAAAAAAACAAGAAAATGTTCTGGGCTTAGCATAAGCGACTCCATTGGGCCTGCTGTCTGGTAACAGTGCCTGTGACCTGAGCGGGTGTCTTCTCCCCTGGCGCCCAGGGTCAGCCCCCTGCTCAGCTCCCGGCCCTGGCTTTGGGATTTTCCTGGGCCCCACAGCCAGTGGACAAGGGCCGAAGCCCTCCGTGGAAGATTCCAGACAAGACTTGACTTGACCAGGAGACACGATAACCTTCGGGAAGGAATGATGACCAGCCCAGTGTGGGGAGGGGCTTAGGCCTTTTGGAAACTAAAACAGCACGTGCGGCATGTCCAGTGCCTTTAATGTCATTATCACTGATTGAAGCCGGCTGACATCACTGGGGGCCCACGTGGAATGAGACAGTCAGGGAGGACTCAAGAGCTTCCAGATTTCCCAAAAGTGTCAGATTAATAAAGCAGGAGCCCTGGGCTGGAGAAGGAGGCGAAACTGAAGCAGGACGCCAACATCTCAGGGTGCCAGATAGGTGGATGGAAGCCAGAGGAGGAGAGGGGTCTCTGTGGTGCTTCCGTGGGGCCAGGAAGACTCCTGAGCACTAGGACTGGCCGTGACGAAGCCCTGGTGGTTGGCCAGGGGAAGGCGGGGCGGGGAGAGGAGAAGGCAGGTCAGGGTGCACCGCAGACACACCCCCAAAGTGAAAGGACAGTTTCCGGAAACCTGAGTGAGAACTAGAGACTGGCTCACTCCTGGGCAAGAAGCCCGACACCCCCAGTGGACCAACCTAAAGACAGGCTGGCGAGTGTCAGCGAGGAGGCAACCGTCAGAGCCCGCGAGTGCTGCTGATGGCACAGCCCGCGAGGCCACTGCTGGGACCGTGGTACCGCAGGGCCCAGCAGCACCACGCCAGGAAATGGCCGAGGGAAGCAGAAACTCGCGTGCACAGAAGTTTGCAGGAGAACCTTTGCAGCAGAGTTATTCAGCAAAGCTGGGAAGCAGGCACGGGTGCCTTCAAGGGATGGACAGAGCGAGGTGTGTGTGCCAGGGATACTGGCTGGATGTAACAGATGTGAGGGGCGCACTGGTCTGCACTCCCACGGGGAAGAGCCTGGCAGGTTTGAAGCCAAGCGAAGGAATCAGTACAGAGGTGCACGTGTCTGACTTCATCCATATGGAACACACTGGTGCGCACTTGGGGACAGAAGACTCGCTGGAGGGGAGAGGAGGGGGCACGGGAGATTGCGTGGGGGTGCATTTCTGGGTTTCCTTAAAATTCATTTGACAGTTGCACAACTGTCAATATGCAAAACCACAAAGTGGCTCACCTTCAATGGACGTGCCTTGCGGTCTTCACGTTGTAGCGGGAAAAGACGACTTTCATGCACCGAATCACAGACCCGACACTGACCTAAACGTCAAAACCAAACAGACCCCTAACCCGGCAGCCCAGAGATGTCACAGGGACAGGGAATGCCGCGCCTTTAGTCTGGGTCCACAAACGACAGCGTATTGCATTTCCCCCATCTGGCCAAGGTGGTCCCGGGCTCACGCGCTGACGCTAAGAAGCACTTAGTGCTTCTGCACAGGTGCTCCAGCCAGTCCAGTTTACAGAGAAGAGTGCGCCCCGGGGGGTGACATGCCCCAGGGGCCCAGCCGGCAGGAGGTTGCAGGAGGCTTGAACCTGCGCCATCTGGCCTGGGAGTCGGTGCTGAGCACGGGCACTGGGCCTCGAGCACAGACGGCGTGGAGGGAGGGACTGGAGTCATAGATGCTCTGGAACGAATCCTCTGGATTTGTCTACACCTTGTTCACAGCACTTCCTGTGTCTGGGCGCTGCGCGGACATTGTTACAAATGTCACCTGTGTAATCCTCACCCCAGGGGAGTTTTCTTAGGTCAGACACCTCAATGGCTATTGGTGTCAGAAAACAGCACACAAATCTCCAGGCACCCTGTTTAGCGGGTGAGGGACTGGATTCAGAGACGCGAGGCCCCCGGGCCGCACCCCCCGCGAGGGGCGGGGCCGTAAGCCCGCCCGCCCCCACAGGGTTCCCGGATGTGCCCGGTCGCCTCCCTGGAGCCCGTGAGATGCGTCGGGGTGGCGGGGACCGAGCGCGTGAACAAGCGACCGTCTCGGGGAGAGTGAATGAAGCGCATGTCCTTTGTCCGGACAGATGTTCCTTCTCCTCGCGCAGCCACCATGAGGTCCAAGTGCCTTTCCTTCATCTGCTTCCTCTTCGTCATCTTCGCGGCGTCCACCGTCTTCCACTGCCACTGGCGCCTGGCTCTGGCGCCCTCCCCCTGGGCCTCCCCGGCCCGGGTGGTGCTGCTGGCCAGACGCCCGGCCGCGGGCGGCGTGCTCACCATCAGCTCGGTC
>RJWH01009546.1:0-21969 GCA_004363575.1 Solenodon paradoxus | reverse complement strand
GCTCCCGAAGGAAAGCAGAAAGCTCACGTCTGGCCAGCAGAGCACGGCCACTGGAGTTATGGCTTCAAAATAACTGTCCCTTCAGTTAGACCCACAGCAGCCCACCGCTCTTTCTGCGTTCGGTGGTCTCTGCGTCTCTCTCAAGCTGTGCGGAACGCCCAAGCCTTCGGGGCTTGTCAAGCATGGAGCCGGGACGTGACGGAGACGCGGAGCCCCTTTTGAGCACCTGCTTCTCCAGGAAGACAGGTCCCGCCACACGGCCCTGGAAGCAGGTGGTCCCTGCGAGGGCCTCCTGTGACGGCGTGGGCGTCTGCTCTGCGACCACGCGTTCATTCCCACCCTACAGCGTCACACGCTGTCAGGAGCTCCACTTGAGTTTTCTAAGACCCCCCATTCCCTCATTTCCTTAGACCAGGCACCTGAGGTTGCCCTTGACCCTCCCTTTCCCTTACTCTCCATACCCAGGTCATCAGCAAGACACTTTTAGCTCCGTCTACTCTCTCCATCTCAAAGACCATCCTTCTAGGCCAAGCTGCCACCTGGCTCCAGCATCATCAGTCTACTACGCTCTCCCTGTTTCCACTTGCACCCTTCCGTCTGTTCTACAAACTGCATCAATCTTTTTCCAATTGTCCATCAAAAAGAAGAGGGAGATTGTGGGACCCCCTCCTGCTTCCATAAAATCTCTACCCAACCTTACACACTTAGCGCTGACGCTTTTGCTAACCCGGGATTTACAACCCACCCTCTCTCCCCCGCATGCAAGTTTCCCACAGTTGAAGCCAGAACTCTGAAGGGAGAGAAATAAATTTCCAGGAGATGTGAACACTGGTACAAGATGACTTACAGATTTTTTTCTTAACAATAATTTTTTCTTAATATTCCACTTCCCTTTGTAGTGGAGTTCATGTCCTTGAACACCTTTTTTTTTTTTTTTTTTTTTTTAAAAAAAAAAAAAAGGTAATATTTATTATTTCTGGAGTTCACACTGCTAAATTCCATTGAGGATATTCAAATTGCATCTCAGTCTATTTCACAACCCAACCACCACCTGGGTTCCAGTGTCCCTTACGGCCACCTTTCCCCTCATCCCTCCTCCCCTCCGGGGTTTTTTTCACAGGAAAGTTGCAGCAGGAATGAAGGTGAGTAGGCAGGCAGGCAGGCAGGCAGGCAGGATGAGAGAGGAGGAAGAAGCACTTCAGTCATTTTTATGTAGTTGTTCACCTTGATTGTTTCCCCAGCCCATGCTGTGAGCCCAGGTGTCCTAAGTCAGATCCCATCACCTCCTGCATGTGGGCTGCTCTTCAACAGGAGGCAGTTGACCAAACCACTACTCCACCAGGGCATACCTGATGGCTTCTAGACTTAGATTATCTAAGGAAAATGTCGATGGGAGCTCAGAGTATTGTTGGCATCCCAAGGGAAGACTCCAATTCCGAGGGCCAGGGGACCACTGGGAAGGCAGTAGGAAAGCCGTCATGTGGGGGACAAAAAGGCAGTGCAGGCCAACTCCAACACTGCAGCACTTGGCCAGTGTCATGGCGTCTGAGTGACTGCAGCAGATGGCGGAGATAGCCTCGAATGATTCCCATCTCTGCACACCTGCCTGTTTGGGATGTGGGTTTGCAGCTCCTCTCATAAGAGTATGAGTCTATTTCTTCAACCCCTGCATCTGCGTGGTGATGTGACTTACTTTGGACAATAGGTTATAGAAATGGGAAGCAAGCAGCGACTGCAAAAGTGCGTGTGCGGCCCAACTTCCTTTCTCTCCCTGCTCTGCAGGGCTCTGCAGCTGCTAGATGGTGGGGACTCACTGTCTACACTCCCTTCCCTGCCCAGGAGCCTGCTGTGACTTGGCACGCTTCTCCCCAAGGCTGTCGAGTTGCACAATCTACCAGCTTAGTAAAATGGATGAGTGAGCTGGCCGAGACGTCCAAGGTGGCCCTGACACAAGAACTGTGAACCTGCAAACTGGGAACCAACTAAATGTTCATGTCTGAGGGCAGTAACTTGTGAGTCGGTTTGCTAAACTGGTAAAAGCTCAGTGGCTGCAGCGGTGTCTATGGATGTGGGCATGGAAGAGGGGCTCTGTGCCAGACTCCATGAGTCAGTCCATTCAGTGTGCTGGCTACAGAGAGGCAGCAGGAGGAGAAAAGTGGGGACCTGAGTGAGGACCCATGTCTCCATGCTCCTCCTTCCCAGACTGCAGAGAGGCAGAACTACCACTGGAGAGGCCACAGTCGCTCTTCTTGTGTGTCCCAGTCTGAGACAGGGATAAGAAACCTCATCAAGCCCAGCTCAGTAGGGATATTTCAACCCCTCTTCCTTTAGCAGCTACGCTTCATCATGAGCAGAAAGTGTAGAGGGTTGCGAGAAAGGGACAAGCAGAGCGGAAGAGAAGAATATGAGAAACGTGTTGGGAATAATTTACTCCCGCTTAGCTGGGCACTAGTTGATCAGACAGGAGACCACCTCCCTGGCCCAGTGCCCCGCTGAGCTCCTCTCACCATGGCTGCTCCAGGATTCGCTGGGGCTGGAACTCGAGCTCATCCTGCGGAATCGGGACTGGGCTGCCGCTGTAGTTGGAATCCTAGAGGTAAAGGAACATACCACTTATGGGAAATGGAGACTAACTAGGATCTCAGCCTCATGTAGCCCACAGTTTCTTTCATTTCATAAACAGAACTGATTTCTCCTTCTCTCTTTCTCAACACTTCTCCTCAACCCCCATTTTCAGTCTTATTTTCAGATTGTTCCTTTTTCTTTGCACAATCATAGATGCTTCCAGTACTTCCTTGGTCTGGTCTGGGCACACCCCATCCCCCATCTCTTTTCAGTGGCAATTTCTTTGAATGCACTTTATAATGAGTCTGTACCTTGACCCACCTCAGAATTCCAAACTTTCATTCAACTTCTCCACGTGGAAATCACCAGAACTCAACCAGAACGTGGCCGAATGGTGAACCCTTGACCTGCCCCAGCCTGCTCTGCCTGTGTGACTGCCCATCCCATTAAATGACACCCCTCAGCCAGTGTCTCTTGCGGAATCTTCACGTCACCTACATACTACTCTTCTCTGCACTTGCTCATCAGTTCCCCTCCAAATCCTACTGATCCTACTTCCAAAATCTGCAAAATTGTCCATTTCTCCCCATCTTCACATTCATCCTCGAAGCTGCCTTTGTTTGCAATGTAACAGGCTCCTAACTGATCATCTCAGCATCCATTTCTTTTTAGCTGTAATCAGATGACTGGATAAAAAGTCATTTGTGGGTGGTTTATGTTTTCTAATGACTTTCTGTTGTTTTTTTATCCCAAATAGTTGAAAGCTCTTAAAAAGGTCCACAGGGCCCTGTACCAACAATGACTCTCTTCTTTCGAAAAGGCTTTAGCCACACAGGCCTCCTCAGTGTCCTCAGCTCCTTCTGCACGCACCTGGGTGGATTGCTACCTCTCTCAGGAGCACACTTATTCCCATCCAGGGCCCAGCTCGCCCTGCTCTGCCCAGACCATCACTTTCCAGAGTGACAAGGCCTCTCCCTCAACAGCCTCACCCAGCAACGCCAGCTTGGGTAGGTCTGCTGTTCCTGCTCCATTCCCATTCTCAGGATTTCCTACAGAAGACACACCTTAGTAGAAGGGTCTGAGTGACTGTCTTCCCTGAGACTGTAGGTAGCCTGGTGATGGTGGGACCTTCTGTGACTTGTATTTCCCTTTCTTCCCTGGGAACAAGCACAATCCTGGGCTAAGAGTGATACTCATGAATATTGGCTGAATAAGTAAAGGCCTTTTTAAAAAATCTGTTGAACATAAAAATATGCTTCTGATCTTTATGTTCAGCCCACATCCGATCTATGGAAAAGATGATTCTTTCCTTATTCACCAATAATTGGTGTTGTAGAAACACGGCATGCATTGTTCATGCTTTTTCATTGCACCCACAGATGTCTGGGAGTGGAGAGCCAGGTCCGAGTGGATCTGGAAGCACTTTGACAGGACAGGCTGAAAACATGTCCAGCAAGCGACTCCGACAGGAAGCGCCAAGTGCAGAGCACTGCTGCTTTAAACATGAGAAAGACAGACAGCTCTTTCGATAAGAGGGCGGCTTCTGTGGCATGAGGACAAAGAATAGGAAGCAGCTTTATATAAATTGGGAAGAGAAATCACTGAAACCATCAAATCAGCTTTGACCACACAGTGACATTTGTGATAGGCGTTGGTGAGGAGAGACTACCAGGAGGAAGAAAATGGGGCTTCTCAGTGTCCCCTGCCAGCCATGGGTGCTCTTCAGCCCCCTTCCTATATGCCACTTGCCTGTCCTGACTCACAGCGAGGAGACAGCACTTTGGAAGGATGAGCTCTCCTGCTGCCGGAGCACACACATCCATGGGCCCCCAGCATCTCCTGAAGTCAGAGTCACATACGGTGTCCCCACTCCTACCTCCCTTCCCCAGCTCCAGGAGAGGCAAGCTAAGGGACTGTCCCCAAGGAGGCAGGTTCCCCAGGGGTGGCTCTGAGCAGATAGCCACTGTGAAAGAGCCTGTCCTGTGTGCTTGGGGAGGGGAGCTGACTAAGCCTCTTATTCCTCTCGGCCTGAGCTTCAAGTTGACTTAAAGTCCTACAAGCGATGAAAGGAATAAGATATTTGTGCAGGTTTTCTCCGAGCAATGTCCTCTGACAGAGGCATTCATTTGTAGGGCTGAGTGCAAACGGATTGCAGCCTCAACTCAGCCGAGATAGGAAACAGGAAATCTGTTCCGAGAGCAAGTGTGCAGGGAGGTTTAAGGTGCAGACGCAGGGACAGGTCCCCTCTCCACCGCTCACATGCTGCCTTCGCTCCCTCCCAGCCCCACATCCCTACTTCCTTACCTGGATAATCTGCCTCCTGCTCTCTTCTCTAATTTTCAAATCAGTGCTTAGCCAAGATATTGAAGAGGAGGAGGGGAGAGGAAGTGAGAGGGAGGAGCTGTGCAAACACAGAGACCTGCCCACCTTTGGCACTAGCTGAGTTCTGACGACTCTCCCGAAGGGTGGACTTGTGCTGCACCATCCCCTGTGGTGACCACTGCCACCTGGGTTGTTGAGCACATGGAGGTGATTGTGGAATTGGATTTTCAATTTTATTTCATTTGAATTCATTTAAAGTTAAATCCCCACATCTGCCTGGTGGCTACTATATCGAACCATGCAAAGATTCCATAGGAAGGAACAAAGTCTGGGTCATGCTGTGACATTCTGGATGAAACTGTTGGGTCAAACCAGAGAGCTGCCATCTATTTAGAAAGAACCATGGGGCGCTGACCCCTTCTTAGCAGAGCGGGTCTTCCAGTCCAGTCTGCCGAGGACCAGTGCCGGCGCCCCACAGGGCCTCCTCCACCCACAGTGATGTGGGAGGGGAAGGAACGGCTGTTCTCAGGGCATCTTCTGAACCGTCTCCCAAAAGCCAGAGAGGGTAACTGGTCTTCATGTCACTAATCAAGTGAGACACACAGTCATCCTGCCAGAGGGCCCTGGAACCACATGCAATAGTCTAACCTTTGACCGTTGACACCACCTCCTATGAAAATGGAATCTGTGAGAGTATTGTAATGGGGGTCCCGATTCCCTAGAGACATGGATCCCAGGACAAAAGGGGCCCCAACGTCACGATTATAACCCCTAACAGAGACTGTCTGTTTAGGGTTATGTGAACTCGAAACTGTAGTAACTATGCGATCTGCTGACCCTCTCAAGGGAGACAGAGAGGCTGCACCACCCCTGAGCCTTGCGTGCGGATGGCTTGTGTGTGCTGCGGGCGCCGCACTGACACGAGGGCGGGGCGGCGGGGAGCGGGGCACGAGCATTAAGGACAAACACTCCAGATCAAAGCTGATCTGACACCTGGGCATCTCCGTCCCTATGCAAGACAGGTGACTGATCATGAGCCCACAGACTAGACAGGCCGAGTGCCGAGCTGTGATTCGGCCGCGGGTGAGCCCACAGGAGAGCGCTAGAGCTGTATTTGACTTCTGGGCCATACGTCTAGTGGGAGGAGGGGTTCGTGTCCTCTAACTGGGGATGAGAGCAGAGGTTGATGTAGCATATGGACTGTGACACAGGAATTCTTTCCTGGCTTACAGGTGCCGGGCATAGAGGAGAGTTCTCTTATGGTTATGCTTGTCATCACGCCCAGGTGTGGCTAACTGCTTCCACGAACTCACCCTGTGCGGGAAATGCACCTCTCTAAAGGCCCACGTGGCAGCCAAAAGGTGGTCCGAAATGGTCATCGGAGACACCACATTTAAATATTGGAAAAAGGAACAGCCAATGGACTGCAAAGACATGAACGAAATAAAACAGGGAGGAATCAGGGACATAGAAAACTGAAAAACTAAACACAACAAAGACTGATTCTTTGAATATAATTGATATAATTGAATAACCTCTACCTGCACAAATAAAGAAAAAGGGTAAAAATATAGAAATCCCCACTGTTAGCTATGGAGGAGGGAGCATCACTGCGAACATTAAAATGAGGAACACGAAAGTGAAACTTTCTCATAAATTCTAATAATAATTTATAATAAGTTCTAATAAATTTTGACTGTGCATAGCGCTTTGGCAATCATGGGCTATCTCCCAGATGGACCTCCCCTGACCCGGAGGCTCATTCCTCACACTATCCCTGGAAGGCCTCTGTTAGAATCATCTTTGGAAAGAAAACTACAGTGGAATGCAAGCCTGATTTATAGCTTCTTTGATTGTCAAACACAGGCTGCTTTCCTTGTGGTCATTCACCTATTCACCAGAGTGAGACCCTGTCAAAATGAAATCCAGGCACGCCCTGGAGGCGTAGTGGTGAGGGCCACCAGCTTCAGCTGGTGTAGTCCACATACATCCCAAGGACCCAGGTTTGCATCCTGGGGCCAGGGAGCAGGTAAGATGAGCAGCTAAGTAAAATAAATATATGCCTCTCCCTGCTGCCCTCTCCTCCTGTCCCTGCTTGCCTTCATGCCTGCTGCATCTTTCCTGAAAAAAATCCACTCTGAAAGGCCCAAGTATGATCTCTAGGAAATCACATGTTTTACCAGACACACGGCAGCTGGTTGGGAAAGTCAGATCCTGCCCACTGGCTGCAGTGCTGCGCATTGACTGTCTTCTGGTCCCGTCAACAACAATGTGGAACCTGCACATCTCAGGGTTTTAGGAACCAGGCCTGGGCTCTCTGTCCTCAGGCCCATGAGGGACACTCCCTCTTCGGCCCCTGCAGGTCCCACTCCCCTGCTTTGAGTCTGATGCCCCACTATGTGTGCGTGCTCACTCTTCCCTTGTAGGAATGTGTTGGCTTTGATGTGAGGTCTGCAGTTCAGCAGCCGAAGAACCACGAACGAATTCTTAGGTGTTTTAAATCAGTGTAATTCAGTAGGTTTATTAGAAGCCTAGAAGGACAGGGTTCCTGGTCCAACATAAAGCTACTGAGCCCTGGGGCTGAGAGGTGGCCTGATGGAGAAGAGGGCTTCTGGGCAGGCTAAGTGCCTAGAAAAGATTGCTTTCATCACCAAAGCAGTAACAGAATAGTGTTCATAAGGAATTTAGATGAGATTAGGAAGCAGGTAGGGGAGGGCATCCTGTGCAACTTTTCAGGGGTCTGTGGAATGGTCCACGGGCTGTTGAAGTGATCTGTGGCTTATCGTTTCCTGGGGCCTAATCCACTTAACTCTGTCCTCTCACCACCTCAGTTATGGAGTCGAAGGCAGCCTCCTGCCTTCTCTAGAGAAATCTCCAGCAAAGAAGGTAATCTATCTATAACTACGTGATTACATAAGACGGTGCTATGGGTACAAGGAAAGAAGACATTTAGTCCTTTCTCCACAGCCCAGGCTGCTTCATTGGTGCCTTGTGCGGGAAGCCTTGGGCAGCTTCTCCCCGTCACAGTTACTCTCTCAGTAAGCGAGACACTGAATTCAACAACCACACTGAATTCCGGAGATGGTAAAGCATCTCCTTCCCCTGGCAGTGCCTGTCTCGGGCTTGGGCCTGCACTGTGGACAGGTCTATACTTCCTTTCTCTGTCCCCAATGCTGTCCTCCTCCCATCACTCACTTTGGTTCTGGCTCTTCCTAGTTAGAGCAAAAGAGGATGAAGCCACTAAGACAAGAAGGTGCCCTCTGGCCTGGGGGCAGATGGAGGCACTCTTGGTTGTGTTTTTCCTAATGAGACACCACTGCTGACTCCTCAGAGAGTCTCCCCTGGAAATCTGCTGTCATAAGTCCAGCTGGTGATCACGCTTCCCCTCCAGGTGGTTACTTCCACTCCAGTCCCAGTGCATGGATTTCCAGAGTCTGTTCATATAACACTCTTGGAATCCCTGCATGGTCCTGGACAGGACCCTTCAGACTGGCTTTGGCTGGCTCCCTGCTGCATGGCCCACATTTGATTTATGGGAAACACACACTTTTGCCCCACAGTCAGTGGTGATTCCAATGCAACCTCCTCATTTTCACCTTGCTCCTTTGGGTGTTAGTAACAGCCTTTCATGTCATGTTTTCCATGGGAGCACTAGCATCAAAGTCAAATCCATTCTCCAGGAACCCCTTACTCTATACCACCCAAACCTTCCCTGGTGAGGTGAGAAGGAACTGTTATGCCATTGGGTAGGACACCCAAAGTGGAGTCCCTGTGGAGTCTCCCATATTTGATGACATAGTTAGATACAGAGTTCTTTGTTTGTTGGGGAGTGCTTTACTCTAGAGATGAATCCCATCAATATTGCCAATCCTGAGGGTCATTCTCCTGTAATTGAAATGCACTTGTAAAGAATCCTTTCCTCTGGGCTTTTTCAAACAGCTATCAAATTAATCGAGAACTAAACTTTCCAAGACTGATCTCTAACTCTTTTTCAAACCCTGCATAGATCTTCTATCATATAGCTTGGAAAGTGGAGATATTGGTAATTATTGAGAACTTAGTTGAAATTGAAGGTGATATTTCTGTTTGTATCTTACCACACTTACAGGACATTCACATAATCTTCTGTTCAATATTTCAAGATTAAGTAGGACATTTACATTGGCCCCTCCTTGTAACAGGAGATACTCAACTTGTTACAAACTTATTCCAAAGTTTTTGCTCCTGGGTCTACCCTGCTCCTGACAATTGTACCTGATGGGCCCCAATTTTTTGTTACTAAAAATAATTGATCATTGTTCCAGTCACCCACAATGACCACCCTATACATCCTTCACAGCAGACCTTCGGGCCCTGAATTTCTTAAGGTTTCTACAAGTTCTAGTTGAATTCCCCACTATGGGTCGTGATTATCACAGATTTCAACAAAAGGGGTAGGGGCACATTGTGTGCTAGACCTTTCAGAGACCTCAGAAAACATTTAGAACTACCTTCAGAGAAACTGGAATATAAGGAATGTGAAATAACTAAATCAGGTAAGATTTTCTTCGTCTAATGAAGAGATGATGCTGACAGTTTATTTCACTTACTAATTTTCCATTTTACCAAACCAGAAATAACAGACAGAAAAGAAATAAATTCCATTTAATTGAATCTTTAATAGGTTCTGAGGCCTAGATACACACTATTGAACAGAATTAACAATGTTTCTGCCAGCCTCTGAGGGAAAATACCTCTTAAAGTGTTCTTAAATGAAGACATCAGGATAATGCATGGTTATTCTGCTCACCCAGATAATACTGTAGTGACAGGTTACTCAAAGAAACCATCTTTAAATACAATAATTTGATGATGTAAGATAGTGGTGTGGTCCAGCAATTTAATGTCACATTCATCATGAATATGCTTTCTAACAACAGTCTTTTTTTCCCCCAGGTTGTCTTGACTCCATTCACCAGATGAGTGATGATATTTTTCTCCAGAATTACCCTCTAACCCATGACTCCTAAACTTCACAGTACAGTAAATACTCTCTCATGTTCAAGACAATAGAAAGGACAACATTTCAAAAATTTAAGTTCAAGGTGTCTGAAATCATTATAGATGAGACAAGTCACTGTCTACCTTTGGGAGTTTCTCAGTCATTTTAGTCATTGAAGTCCTCTACTCACTTCTCACATCACACTTTATGAGGGTAAACCTGTCCCAGAGAGTGCAGTTATCAGGAGAGATTTTTCTGGTAGCAGAGAAGTACAGGGTTAAAAAGTAAAAGAATATCAGAGAATGTTCTGAAGAAGAAAAAGAAACAGGTGTCATAACATGTAGCAGTCAGATTCTGATGGGCAAGAGATGACCCACTCTCATTGGGGAAGTCTGTTGAAGGGATTTCCTTCAAGCTGTGGACAGAGGGAGTGGACATGACAAGGGAAAGTTCTGTGACAGTGAGAAAATCACATCCTAACCCTATGGGCGGTGGACGGAAACAGGAACTCAGAAGGAGAATTGGGTAGAGAGGTCACCTTGGGAGGATTGTGAAATTAACTTAGGGTTGCTGCCAATTAGAGATGACCTTTAGGGAGAAGAGCAGGAGAACACATAACCCAACTTCAGTTTCCATCCCCAATGAGATCTCCTTCAAGATCTTCCCATTGGCAGAATCCAAGCAGAAGTCAGGGAGTAAGAGATCCACTACTGGACTCCATTAGCTCCGCCTACCAAGCAAGGAGTTGGGGTGAAGGAGGGAGAAGTGTGGGTCTGCAGAGCGAATGACAAATTTAGTACAAAAGAGATTTTTAAGTTACATTCAGGGACATTTTAAGTTAAGATTGTACCTAAAAGTGAAATGAGATAAAAACAATAATGGAATGTATTGATTTACCAACCTCCATGAGTGAAGAACAGTCTTGGCCAGAAAAAGTTGATATTTCCCGACCAGTTTTCCCCACTGTGTGAAAGCTTGTATTACATTCTTTTTAAAACTTTTATGAAAGATCTACTTTAGTTCCTCTTTTCCATGACAGAAATAAATGTGAAGAGGATTTTCACTTCCTTGAGGAAAAGTGAAAGTAGCACTGAGTTTCTTCACAGTGGACATTGGGACTTAGGCAAGGTTTCATGGGAGTGCTCTACGTTTGGATCACAGGAGAATGTGGGTCACAGACTTGAACTGAAAGGACACTCATTATGGTGGGCTAACACTTCACATATGCAGGATTTCCCATCTGAATTTTTCTCAAGTGAGTCTTTGAACATTACATAATAAATGATTGTCTAATTATGCCAATTTTTTAACAGTTTTGGTTTGCTAGCTTTATGAAGAGGGATAGGAGGGAATAGGGAATGGTGGTGCATGAGTTGAGAAGATGTTTCATTCTGGTGAGCTACCACTGCATAACAAAACAATCCAAAACATTGTGATTCAAAGCAAAAAACATTTATTTCTCCCAAACTTGCAATTTGGACAGGAGGCAGTGGAAATGGCTTATCATTGTTCTTTGCAGATTCATCTGAGGTGGCCCATTAGCAGAAGAATCCATTTTCATGTTCCTTCACTCATAGCTTGATAATTTGGTTCCAGCAGACAGTTGAATGATCAGCCAGGGAAGTGGGCCAGTGACTTCCAGGGCTCTTCATGTCAGTCTCTAGATGGGCAACTTGGGCTTCCTCACAAAATGGTGGCCAAATTCCAAGGAGAAGCATCCCAAGAAAGCATAGAAGCATTTTTCTTATCTAACATTAGAGGTCACCTGGTGTTGTTTCCACCACTTCCTCAATATAGGAGACAAAAAGTCTGTCCATTTGCATGGTAGGCGACACATACCTCATAACTCAATGGAAGCAGTAACAAGGTCACAGCATTAAAAGAATAACTAGCGTAGAAACATTGGGAGAGATGCCTTGAAACATATACTCTATCATGCTAACAATTCAGAGAAAATTAAACAGAATACATAAAATTTACATTATTTCCAAAACCTATCCCAAATTGTTAAAAGCATCTTCTTAACTGCATTTACAACATCTCCAAATATGTTCCTCTCAGCTTCTTCCCTTATATTTTTTATTCGTTCTTCATATTTTCTCTTTAGCAATTCTATTTTCTCCTCCTTTTCTTGCTGTGGTCTGTCAGCATATTCCTCTTCTACTAGTTTAATCTCATTTTCTAACTGCTCAGTGTAGATCTTCTTCAGGTTCTCCACCCGCTGTTTCAGCCTCTCTCCAATGTCCTTGTAGATGGCGTCAGAAAAGTAAGCCCCTCCGTTCTTCTGCAGCATGTTCTCAATCATCTCCACCAGCTCCTGCACTTGCTCTTCCTTTTCCTCCTTCTCGGCTCTGTTGTTGAAGGCGCAGCAGCGGTTCCCACACTCCTTGATGATGTTCCTTAAGTTCACATCTGCTTCTGCGACGAAGTTACAGAGGCTCCTGTTCTCCAAGTCATCTTTGCGGGTGAACAGGATGATCATGTGCTTCATGGCTGGCTTCCCAAACACAGCCTTGATGAGCGCTAAGGTTTTCTGCTCCTCCTCTGTGTAGCGGTTCAGCTGCATGACCATGATGATGGCGTGAGGCCCTGGGCAGGATTTGACGACACATTGGCTGATTTCCTTACAGGTGGTATCCAGGTTCTCCTTGGTGTCAAAGAGCCCTGGGGTATCCACAACAATAAGTTCCCTCCCCTTCCATTCTCGGGATGCTTTCTGGCAGTTCTTGGTAACTGCATGGGCAGCAAGTCTCGAGTCAAATATTTTTTCTCCAAGGATGGTGTTTGCTGTGCCGCTTTTCCCACTTCCAGTTTTTCCCACCAGAACAATCCTCAGGGTGGTGTGCTGAGGGTCACCCATGTTCATGCAGGGGCTTCCTAAGGAAGGGGAAGAAAGAACAAGAGCATCAATGGAAACCATTCCCAGCCCTCTTTTTCCCCTTTCTTTTCTTCCCTGAAAATTTGTAGTGGTCTGTTTTATCCCTTGAAGAAAGATGAAAGAGGAAACAATCGGTTTCTATGGAAGAAATAAAGTAGTTAGTTATAGAGGCTCCCAGAAAAGACACCAGACCCAAATGTAAACGTTTAGAGACCTGATCATTCAGTGATAGTTAGACTACTCTTGACCATATGAAAAAGATTGGAAACCTTCATTTCCTTCTATGAAGCTGTATAACATTGATCCCAAAGGCTCAGAAAGATTTTGCCAATAAAGAAACATATCTGTTCATTTGTGAATATTGGTACAAAAATCCTAAGTAAGTTATTAGGTGTTAAAAAGTAATACAGTGTGACATGATGAAGTATGATTTATTTCTGAAAAGCTATGATGGTTCAACACGAGAAAACTGATCATTACAACACAACACATCTCATTAATATATTAAGGAAAAATTACCCAGAGGCAGAAAAGACATTTGACCAATTTCAACACTGATTTACATTTAGAACCTTTTATACAATTGAAATGGATACTTCTTGAACAAAATTGTATAAATTAAAATTTTTTATCATCATTATTTTTTCCTGCAACTGAAAGAGTAGATTATAAAGTTCATTTAGATGAAGAAAAAAGCAAACCAGACTGAATAATCAAGAAAAAGAAAAACAAGGAAAGATTAAGTCTACTAGCAAGTAATGCATTACAGTTTCTCTAATTAAAGTAATATGATGTTGGTGCATGAACAGACAGGACACTAAAACAAGAAAATACTGAAATAGAACAAATTAAGCATACCATATTCATTTATATTCAATTCAATTATATTAAAATTTATGTTCAATAAGGCAGCATCTCATATCAATGGGGAAAAACGGTGAACTACACAGCAGCATTGAAATAACTCTACAAGTAGATAGAAAAAGATAAAATTGCTTACATTTCCTCATGCCATTCAAACTCCCAATAAAGACTTAAATGCAAAAAGTTAATCTATGCAGATAATAGAAGAAACATGCATAAATTACTTGTAGCCTGGGGGTGAAGAAAATATTTCTAATATTTGAAATAGAATAAGGAAAAAGACTCATACGTTTGATTACTTTAACATCTCAAAGATAACATGAGGCAAAAAAAAAAAAAGCAACCCCACCATAAACACATTAACATGTGAGTGTCACACTAGGGGAGAGCATTTTTTCAATTCATATCAAAGAGTTCATTTTCTTGCTGTACAAAGAAAATTTAACAGAGAAACAAAGGACAAATAACATGAGAGAAAATGGAGTAAGAGATATGGATCAATGTTCAAAGAAAAAAGAAATGTGAATATTCCTTGAATAGATAGAGATTAACATTTACTTCTGATGGAGAAAATAAATGAAAGCGTGGAAAAATAAAATAACTAAATAAATAAATTAAAATTACACTGAGATGCCATTTCTCATCAACAAGTTTACCAAAAATCCAAAGGTTTGCTGGCATATGCTGTTGGTACAGGTGACACAGGTTATTTCCTATGTGGTGACTGACAATGAAAAACTCCTCCAAGCCTTCAGGGCAGTTGCTAGTATCTGTCAAGAATGGCTATGCACCTACCTTTTGATTACCAATCCCAACTTTAGATTTATATTAAAGTTACACTGACAAAAATACAGAAATAATTGTAAACAAGGTCTGTCATTGCATTACTATTTGTGAGACTAACAGACAAAAATTCTATCAGATGGTCTCAGTAGTGGATTGACTGAGTAAATGAAGGTATATTCACACACTGAAATGCTATCCAACTCTAAAATTGAAGGAGATGTGTGTCTACATGCCAATATAGAGAGATCTCCAGGCTATATCATTATGCAAAGAAAATAAAGGAAAGGAAAGAATGTATAGTGGACCACCATTTCTCTAATAAGAAGGAATACGATCTCTCTTTCTGTTTTCATATATCTGAGCAAGCAATGGCAGGGTAATCTGAAAATGAAACAAACACAAAAGTTAGGTGGGAATGGGAGAAACAGGGTGAGGGGAGGGAACAAGGATAAATGTTAGAAACCAGATTTCATAGATTTTTGTCTTGAAACAATGTAAAAAGTTTACATAGTTATACAACAATTTTTAAAATTTAAAATCACTAGTGAACATCAAAAGCAAATGAAACAGACAAAGCTAATTGTATTTTGTGCGGTGTGTGGGCCCCACAAAGAGTTGGTCCAGAAGACAATTTTATTGCCCATCTCTAATGGGATATATCTTAAGACCCCCACCCCGCACCTAAAAAACCCTACAAAAATATCAAATTGTTTCCAGGAATTCTATTCTTGTGTGTGGGTGTTTGTGTGTCTGTGTGTGTATCATTTATTTTTTTTTTTAAGAAAAGATACAAGATAGAATGAAGGCAAGCAGGCAGTCAGGAAGAGAGAGGAGGAGTATTTTCATTTATTTCATTTAACTGTTGATCATCTTGGTTGTTCCCTCCAGTCCAGGGATAGAAACCCAGGTCCTTTGGTGTGTGTGGACTGTGCCAGCCAGACTTAACAGCTAAGCCATCCGGATGTGCTAAGAGTGTGTCATTTTAAGACCATTGAAAAGGCATAAAAACGTTGATGAGTCCAGTAGCAGTGAGCAAGCTTCCTTAGTGCCCAGACTGTGGTCTTCAATGCCATTTCCCACCGAAAAAATTAGGGCTGTTAGGAGAAAGCACTGCTTCTAGGTCTGGGCAGGGCAATGTACGAGTTATCCCTAGATCTCGCATCAGAAAGGGAAGCAAAGAAGCTTTCATAACCTACTAGGATCTGAACAAAAGGACTCAAGAGCCCTCAGAAATGGGACAATCTGAGTAGCAATATGTAGAATAATGCCAACATATTGAAACATACCAAACACGTGAAAACCCATGAATTCTTAACACCAATTTCTTAAAAGGCATGGATTGTTCCCTTTGGAGTGTGCCAGGAAACCATCTCATTATTCTCAACATTGACAAATCGAGGGGAGAAAAAAAGATCAAGTATTTGTCTTGTCTTTCTTATACAACGGTGCTCATGGAACAAAAAAATAATGTTGAGAGGAAGTTTCTTTTTATAGGCTTAGTCCATCAAATACATGTAAAAATTATAGAATTAGAATGCCGTAATCTGTGACCCTTAGTGAAGCACTGTAAATAAATTGGTGCTCCTAAGGCAGTTCCTACAATCCCTAAAGACCAGCCTTGGGGACACTAACTTTCTACTCAGGGAAACGATGGGTTTTTGGTCAAAGTCTATCGCAACAGCAATTTGGTTGGACGTACAGAGTCTGCTGGTCAGCCTCTTTGCTCCCTTCCTCCATGCTCAGTGGCCACTCTGTCCCTTTAAATGTGAGACATAGACGCCTGCAGTCAACCTCCTCTCTCCCCACCTCCCTGCATCTCGGCCACGCTGTGTGCTGAGCATGAAGCAGCTGGTCCCTCCTCAGACGCGAAGCCACCCACCTGCAGAGTGTGTCCTCTTGGCCTCCACCGCTCAGTTGCACAGGCTCCTGTGTCGCAGGCTCACCTGCTTTTGAGTGTGTTGAGGAGTTCTCTAATTTTCTCCAAAGAAGCAGTTGGAGCTGGTGCTTTCGCTTTTACCATGAGGAAAAGTGTTTGCACCCTTCCAGGAAACCTCAGTCAGGAAGCTCAGATGGGGTGGAGCCAGCGCAGGAAGTGCTGGGCTTTAAAGAGACAAGCATTGCCCATCACTTGCTGGGTGCTTCCGTCTGGCCAAACTGGACCGGTTTCTCCGGGCTGGAGAAATCAACATTCAACAGTAGTGGAGCTCAAGTCTATGACATTGACATTCTTCCTTTAACTTTCTTGCCTCCCTCTGATAAGGACCTCTGTGATTACTTCTAGAGCCAGCCCAGATAACCCAGGAAAAGCTCCCCATTAAAGAGCATGAACGTAATCACGTCTGCCAAAACCCTTTTACAATAAGGAAATAATCACAGGTTCTGGGGGCTAGGACATGGCTATCTTCGGGGGACTACGATTCAGCACACCTACTTGGATAAGTTAGCCTTTCTGTAACTTACTCTCTTAATCTTTAAAATGATGCTAGCTTCAGGTTATAGATGACCATCCTTAAGCTCATTTCCTATATAATTTCACACCACAGATACCTATATTAGTCAGCTCAGGTTGCCATAATGAAAAACCACAGACTGGGTGTCTTAATCAACAGAAATTTATTTCTCAAAGTTCCAGAGCCTCTGGAGTCTAATTCAAGGTGCCTGTCCATTCCATTCCCTGGTGAGGGCTCTTTCTGATCACCTTCTCACTTTCTATACATGGTAGAGAGAGGAAGCAAGCTTTGTAGTATCTCTTCTAAGAAGGGCACTAATCCCATCATGAGGGCCCCACATTCATGACTTCATCTAACAGAATTATTCCCCAAATGCCCCATCTCCATGTTTTATCACATTGGGAATTAGGGCTTCAACCTATGAATCTGGGGGAGCTGGGGATACGATTCAGTGCATAGCAGTACCTAGATACATAAGCAGAACTGAAGGCCCTACAAGGGAGGCAGAAAACTTGGAAGACCCTTACTTCATGTTTTCTATCTAATCAAAAGGGCTTGTCCTCCAGTTCTCAAAATGGCAGCACTTGAAATAACAGATGCGAAATTCCAGAGCTCTTGATTTTTGCTTCGGTTTTTCCTTCTCTATCTCTGCATCTGAAAACACTTTCTCCTAAGTCTTTCAAAACAAACAAACAAACCCCTAACACCCTTTCCTTCAGGTATCAATGTGGGGACACTCACTGGGCCTGACCCAGTGGGTCAAACTGATTACGGGCATAGAAGCAACCATGGATATGGGCGCCTCTAGCTACCACTGAATAAGTTCCTGTTTCCTTCCACTTTTGAACATTCTCCTTCCAGTGAACTACATGGTTTTGGATATTGCTCAGCTTTTCTGGGTTTCTCATTTGCTCCTCCCCCAAATGATACCTGCATGGAAAAGACGATACGGTACCTCCACACAGTCTACCGGGTCAAGGGGTCCGGGCGACTCAGGCGCTGCAAACCTGAACTTTGTTTAAATTACTTTTGACTCCAGATGCACAAGAGCTACCTCCTGGAGTCTGAGGGCTTGTGTGATGAGGGGTGGGATGCTGGTTGTCCATGTGCTGGAGCTGGAACCCTCCAGGGAAGATGGTTCAAGCCCTCGTGAAATAAAAGCAATCCAAAAGGGAGACGTTGGCTTTCCTCCTCTCCAATATTTTTGGTTATGCTAATAAGTTAACCAGAACCATGTCATCTCATGATCAAACATGTCTCCTCTTTCTTCTAAGGCTTAGGGAAAGATACCATTAGCGGTCACTCAGAATTGATGTCTTCAACAGAGAAAGTCTCAAAGTCTCATATTAGGGATGCTTGTCTATTGTTACTTCAAAGACTCTTAGGGACAGATTTCTAAGATGGCAATGTTTAGTCAACACTCTGAGCAGTAAACAGAGTCGGGGTCTCCAGGACTCTCAGTCTGGAAGCACATGAGCTTCATGAGGTCGGACTATTGACCCAAGATCTGGCAGAGTGACAATTTACTCCATAGACCTGAATGAACCAAGTAAGGATGTTTCTTTGGGATTATTTGCTTGGAATACTGTTGGTATTATTTTTGGGTCAATGAAGAAACTCTCTTTCTTCCTCCTTCAACTGTCTCATCCACGATTTGTATTTGCAAATGGATCCATTGTTTTAAAATCATGTATGATTTCCTCTCATGATCAGAAATCAAAATCAAGTACTTCTACTGAGTTTCTTCCTTTGACAATATCATGGACTCAGTAATTAAATCAATATTCTATGAAGATCTAGTTGGAAAAGTAATATCGCACCGAGGCCATATCTAGGGTGGGATATTTGAGAGGGATTTTCATTTAATGAGACACAACCACTACCGAGAAATAAGCAGTGGTTGCTGTTACATGTGTACAGAAATGCCTGGAACTCCCTCCCAAGGAAACTAATGAGATAAATGCCTTCCAGGGTCCCAGACTCTCAAGAAGAAAGAACATCCACTCCTTGACAATCCAGGAACTTGAGTAAATTTTGGAGCCCTCAAGAAGAGGGGACATTCACAAAGTTTTACGTGTCTGGCATATAAAACTTACTGGAGGGAGTGGTTGGGTCTTGAATCCTACACTTAGGGTAGAAGAATAAGTCATAGAGAATTTTGAAAGTCTGATTGAAGACTCCTTTTGAAAACTTCCAAAGAAAATTTCAATTATTTGGAATTAGGAGTTGCTTAATATCCTAGGCTCTCGATCTTCTGAGCAAATGGAAGGAGGCCTGGCTCATTAGTTAAAATTCCTGGTGTATCTATGTAACCATCAGACTATGACTAATAAGACCAATTTTCTTAGAGATCAATAATAATTGTTAGAGATTGTGTAAGATCACAGGTGGAGAATGTCACTAAAATGATCCAAATTTTAGAACTAGGCAGAAGAGATCAAGCAGTCTTTCTGCACAGTGCTTGACTTGACCACTGTCTGGGATATTTTACAAATTTTTAAGAACAGAGAGGTATTTTGCAGATTTCTTAATAGAAAGGTAAATACTTTTCTGTCAGGTACATGGACTGTAAAAACTCAAAGTTACATCTTATTACTGTCTTAGACACCGAGTTAGATTCTCAAGGTTTTTTTGTACCTGTATTAAGATCATAGTGGTCCCTTAATTGATGAGCTGAGCAAAATTTTTACATTTAAATTTTATTGAAGGAACATTGCTTCATAAAATTATACAGGTTTAAGGTGTGCATCACAATAAATCTATTATCTATATTTAAGTATTTGTAGGAGAGCCATAATTTTGCTTTTGAAAATTGTGCTCTATTGGGAAAAAGAAGAGAAATAGCACAAGCAAAGTCCTGGAGATGAAATATCATGGGCAAGGGCAGAGAACAGCCAACAATATGGTGTGGAGAGAGATCGCCAGCAGTTCTCGAGGGTCTGCTGTGTTCCAGGCACTGGCCTTTATATCGTTAGCGCCTTCATGCCTTACAACCATGTGGAAAACATATTAACAGGAACTGTGACTGAGATTTAGGTCGGCAGAGTTCTGTGAAACACGGTGTGAGATTATTTCTCAAGGAGAGGAGCAGGGGAAGATTGATCTTAACAGAAAAATGGGGGCAGATTGTAATGACTGGGAAGCCAGGCTGAGGAACATGGGCTCTAAGGCCTTGGCTATAGAAGTCTTTCAGGCACCAATGATGGAGAAAATATTTTCATGGACTTAATTTACTAACTGGGACTGGGACTGGAAAGAGAGACTAAGGGAATTTCACCCTCGAACTGCATTCATTGTCCCTCTATTACTACCTATTGTCCTTGTTCCTCCCCAAAATGTATTCAAATCCAAACCCGGTGCTGAGAACTTCAACTTACTTGCAATGAGGTCTTTGCGATGTAACTGGATTAATATGAGCTCATTAGGGGAGACCTTAATGCAGGAGAAGAGTGCCCTGAGTCAGCAGAGGCGGAGATGGGGGCAATCACCTACAAATCGAAGACCACCAATGATTGCTGGCAACTTCCAGGGACCAGACATCAGAGCCTTCAAGGAGCATGTGGCCTGTGGACTCCTAGAACTCTGAGACAATGCATTTTGTTTTAAGCTGCACAGTTGGTGATAATCTGTTTCAGCAGTTTTAGAGATCACCACACCACCTCCCTTTGTCCTCTGCCCAAATCCTGCCTGCTTTCTGTTCCTCTTGACAGCCCAGAGGGTCCCCTCCTGAAGTTCATAGTCTACCAGCAGTTTACTAGAACATGCTCCCTGTGGAGTCCCCAACCATATCTGGATGGACGGGGAAGTCTCAGGGCTGAGAGAATTGGTACTTCCTCAAAGCATTTAGTTTCCATCAACAATTTATGTAACAACAAACCAAAACCCAAAATGTTTATTTTAGAGAGCGACAGAGGAAATGAGGCCTGGGAGTGCAATGGGGTCTCCTGAGCTCTTAAGGTAAAACAGGCCCTGGCAGCAAACACTGAGCTGAGGAAGCCCTAAGACCACCTGAGCCTAAAAGCATGTACAGTCCCACAAGCAGGGGCGAGTTTCTCATTCCTCAGAAGAATGGGCTTATCTAAGAAAAGGAGGAGGACATGAGCTCTTAAAAAACAAAACAATATAGCTTCTATGCATTTACATGCACAGGAGACCGCCCCCCCCCCCCCGCACCCAACCCCCAGGATGCAGGGCAGCCCTGGGTGACAGAGCAGTTGAACAGGTCTAACCTCTGTCCACCCAAGATGCTTGTCTTGTTCCAGGAGCTTCAGGGGCAAACTCCCTCTTTCGGGCACCTGAGAAGGTGGGTGATTCTGCCACTATCAATATCTATGGTTTGGGGCAAATAAGTAAATAAATAAAATCAAAGTAACACCAGCCATAACCCCATGAGTGCCTGCAGCTTTCCAGATGAGACGGGGACATGGCACATCCTGGTAGCTGAGCAGATAAGGCCACCAGACATAGTCCACACACATCTTAAGGACCCAGGATTGAGATTCTGGAGCCGAGAACAAAAATGAAGATGAGCAACTAAATAAAATGAATGCTTCTTCATCACCTGTCTCTCTGGTTGCCTGCTGGCCTGCCTGCCTGCACCTTCCCAAGGAGGAGGAGGAGGGGGAGGAGGAAGAGATGAAGAAGAAGAGGAAGGAGGAGAGAAATGAGATGAAGAAGGAGGAGGGAGAGGGGGAGGAGGGGGAGAAGGAAGGGACAGGACATGTTAGGTTATCTGAGTTTGATGCCTGTTGTGAAATTGTTCCAAACATAATCTTTGAGTCTTGTCTGTGGCTGGCCTGCTTGCTCACACGACTTCTCAGGTGTTGGCTCATTATTGTGGAAAGCTCCAGCCACAGCTAGGAGAAGAGTGGCCCTCAGATGGAGGTCCCAGAAAAGGCCCTCTGGGCGGTGGGGCTGGTGGGAGGGAGCAGCGCTTCTCGGGTTGCTTCTCCCCTGCTTCTGTGGCCTGAGCCAGCAGAGCAACCTGTCGTTGAGAACACTAGAGATAGCAGCTTTTTTCACCATCGGCACCAAAAACCAGAAAGAAAGAAGCAGGAAAACGGTTTATTCCCTGCTACTCTCAACACACCCACAGTCTGCCTAGACTTTCAGCCTCATCCCTT
>RJWH01009545.1:0-21974 GCA_004363575.1 Solenodon paradoxus | reverse complement strand
GTCCACCCCGTGCTGGCCTGTTTGCTGACCCCTGTGCTGACCCCCGTGCCCACCCTGTGCTGGCCTGTTTGCTGACCCCTGTGCTGACCCCTGTACCGGCCCTGTGCGGGCCTGTTTGCTGACCCCCGTGCTGGCCCCGGGCTGCCCGTTTGCTGACCCCCGTGCTTGCCCCGGGCTGCCCGTTTGCTGACCCCTGTGCCGGCCCCGTGCTGGCAGGTGGGGAGCGCACTGCGAGGTCCCGGAGCCTGCAGTGGAGCGTGTGTGGCCTCTGGGCAGCGGATTTGCAGACACGGCGCGTCCGGCAGCGGCCGAGCGGTCACACTGCGCTCTGCTGGGACAGCCGGCACGTGTGTAAGGGACACTGACTTTTGGGGTCACCAGACACATTCACCCAGCAGCCTGGGGGTGGGGGAGCTGGGGGTTCTCACTCCACACGTCCTCTAAAACCTCTGCCAGTGTAATTTAAATCAGCGTCTTCATCCTGAGTCATGTAGGAACTGCGCCCTTGGTGAGCTCACAGCCACTCCGGCCAGGAGTCCTGTGACCTCACTCTCGGGTCGGGTCCAGCGCCCCCGGTTCCAGCGTCGTCTCTGCTGCGTCCCTCCGGATGCCCAGAGGGCGCTGCGTGCATGTGCCCACGACACCGGGCCAGCCCCCTCCACTGGCCAGAGGTCTCGGGAAATTCCGGAAACAGTGAGAAACAGCGGACAGCCGGCCGACAGGAAGGTTCCGGAGGAGCGCAGAGCACAGAAGCCACCGACTTGGCTATTGTAAACCATTTACGCTACGTCATGCCAGAGTAAATGCTTTCCTCCTTCTCAGGAAACCCCTGAAGAAATGTGCTCAAATCACATGGAGGAGACCAACGACGTTTCAAAAGGTCTTCTGGCGTCAGATTTGTTCTTAACTTATGCCACGCGTTTCAAGCTGCTATTCCATACCTCAGAAAGCTCCAGAAAACTCACCATCAAGGAACTGTGCATACATACATTTTTTCCTAAAATGTGCTATAATTTAAAAGATGGCTGTTTTCACAACAGAATCGAACAACTGGCTTACAGACAGTTTACACTTCACTACTATGTCATGTAGTAAATGCTACTGATGCAGGGTTGACATTATTTCCCTCTTCCCTGTGACTGGTCCAGGCAGTCTCTCCCCTGCATCAGAGCAAGGCTGCTCCCCTGTGATTGGCCCACAGACACGCCCGCATCATAATCAGGGCTACTTCTCTTGGTGACTGGCTCAGGCAAAGACAGAATCAGAGCTCCTTCTCCTGTGATTGGTCCTGACAAAGCTCCGTCCTTGCATCCCAATCAGAGCTGCTTCCCTGTGACTGGTGCAGGCAGAGCCACACCCCTGCATCGTAATCCCCTTCTCCTGTGATTGGTCCTGACAAAGCTCCACCCTGCCTCCCAATCAGAGCTGCTTCCCTGTCACTGGTGCAGGCAGAGCCACACCCCTGCATCATAATCCCCTTCTCCTGTGATTGGTCCTGACAAAGCTCCGCCCCCGCCTCATCACCAGAGCTGCTTCCCTGTGACTGGCCCATACAGAAAGGTTCCTGCCTCACAGCGAGGGGTGGGAAAAACCTATGATGCTGCATTAATAATATCCAACCCCGTTCTACAGACCGCTTCCTTTCTAGTGACTCCAGGTGACCGCTGCACCCTGAGACACCCAGCCAGAAATCAGCCTCAGAAGGAGGAGACAGTGGACACGGATCCCGGGTTCACGCAGTGTGATCGCGGGGAGACGGCAGCACGTGTAGAAAGGGACCGCCTTGATCCAGAAGGACGTGGCACGTGTCTAGTCCCCGCACCCGTGTCCCCAGGGAATCACGGGCCAGTGGGACTGAGGTTCGACTCACTAGGAGGGGCGGGAAGGAGGCAGAATAGAGGCTGGAGGTGGCCCTGTTTCATCATCGTTTGGGGATGACTCTACAGACACGAAAGCCGCGGAGAACATGTTTCCAGGTCAAGAGGTCTGCACGCAGCCTTTCTTTTCTCTCTACGGTCAGCTCTATGTCCTTGCCCGTTTCTCTTCCCCGTCGGGCACACATAGTGTCTAATCACTGAGCCTCATCCTAATGCCCTCAGCACGTGCAGTTCCATCTTCTGACTCTGCCCCGGGTTCCACCCAGCACCCTGCAGGCAGGGTTTCAAGGTTCTCCCAGCTGGTGTTCTGTTCATTCACCGTCTGCTCACGGTTATCGCGCCTCCCGAGGAGACCAGCTCCCGCTTTCCCCCAGAAGAACCAAGATGAACAATCGCAAATAAACGAGAATGCTGCTTCCTCCTCTCCTGCTGCTGCCCTGCCCGTCTACTCGCCTTCATTCCTGCCTACACTTTCCCTTTACGAGACAACAAAACAAACCAAAACAAGAAAACAGGGCCGTAGGACTTGAACAGACTTTTCTGCAAAGCTGCACACACCACCCCCAGCACATGAAATGATTTTCCTCATGATGAAACATGAGAGAGATGGAAAAGAAAACCCCCAGCGCGATGCCTTCGCACACACTAGGATGGTGACAGTCGACACATATGAAAAGCAGGCTGGGTGCAATGCAGAGAAATGGGAGCCCTCAGGGACTGCTGGGGGGAAATAAAACGGTGTCGCCACTAGGAAAAATAATGTGGTGGTTTCTCAGTGTAAAACAGCTGTGCCCCGGTGGCCTAGCGGCTACATCCACCGGGCGTGGTCCAGCTCCATCCCAGAATCAACCCGTGAACAACCAGAGAAAGTCAACGCTTCCAAAAAAAAAAAAAAAGAGAAAAAGAAATGACCGTGAACCCAGCCGTCCCATCGCAGTTCTGGATCTATGAGCAAAGTAACTGAAAGGAGGCGGCTCCCACAGTGACGCCGGCGCCCCACATTCTCAGCAGCTGAGAGGAGTCTGACGAGGGACAGACATCTGTGGGAGCTGCAGGCGGAGGAGGCGGGCCTTTCGCGGGAACAGAGCTCCCGATGGCAGGCGACAGCTTTAGAGAAGGGTGACGCTGAGCGTCTCCCCACAACGTGAGCGAGCGTCACTAACCTGCGGCACTGGACGCTTAGACCGGCTCACAGCGCACAGTGTGAGTGTTTCCCAGCTGTGCACAGGGGCTCAGAGGGCAGGTGCAGCGGGAGCCCCGTGCCGGTGGCCAGGCCGCTCTCTCGGCCTGCTGTGCACGCAGAGCTCACCAAGAGCAGCCCTGTGACAGCAAAGTCCGCAGCGCAGGGACTATTCTCACTACTCCTAGGACATACGTGTACATACACCGACGATGTGTCAAAATCGACGCCTCGCCTGCATCTGATGCTAACTCCAAGCTGACCCGGGGGCTGGACGTTTCTCCCCGGGCCCCGGGTGGTGCAGAGACCGGGGGCTGGTCTATCTCCCCGGGAGAACCTGAAAACAGCACTCCGCTCCATTCTGAAGCACCACGGGGTCCGCAATCTAGAGGCTTCTTGGCCCTCACACTTTCTACAGGGAAGAGCAGGCGATGCAGTTCTGATGGGTCTTTGTGAACAAGCCCCAGGGGAGAGACGTCGCCTTTCTTGTAGCAGGAAATCAAGTGCAAGCATGGCTCAGGGCTGTACAGGGGCGCCTGAAAAATGCACGAGGCCTCTGCTGCATTTCTTACACATCAAGCTTCTCTGGGGAGATGCAGCCCCTGCAGACCAACAGCGTGTTCAAGTTCAAAGAGCGGCAGAAACTGTGCCCCTGATGCCCCCGACTATGAGCAGAAAAAGGCAGGGCCACCCACGGCCCAGTCCTGATTGCGAGCAGAAAAAGGCAGGCGCTTCGCCGAGCCCTGATCTCAGCAGAAAAAGGCTGGGCCACCACCGAGAGCTAACACCAGACCCACTCCAGCAGGAGGCTAACACAGGAAGCAGACACCCAGAATCCAAGCGCGTCTGGACCTCGGGACTCAGTGGAAGGAACGGCTCTTCTCTTCAGCAGCCTTTAACAAGACAAGGCGGAGCCCCGGAGCGTGCCTGAGACAGTAGGGTTTGGGGACAGGTGACCAGACCAGCGGCACAGCGCACGTGAAAAGCAGGGGCGACACCCAGCAGCCTTCGGGGCTGGTCGTCCCCCACGGGGCCCCCGGCAGCCGGGCGGGCACGGTACCTGGCATCAGCGCAGCCGAGGGGAACACCTCCTGCAGCTTGGCCTGGCTCTCCTGCAGCAGCGCCCCCTTGGACATGGGCAGCTGCAGGACGTCTATTATTATCTGTGCCGCCTCTGGCGCCTTCTTGCCCATGACCAGCGACTTGACGTCCCAGGTGTAGTTCTTCCCGTAGCGTGCACAGATGTCCTCAAACACCATCGAGTACAGCCGCTCCGTATCTAGGGCACAGGGAGCAGAGGTCTGTTACCGGGGGTGAGGCGAACGCGTAGCTCGGCGCAGAGCTGCGCAGGCGAGCACACGGGCAAGCGACGGGCGCTTGCAAGGGGGAACATGCTCAGGGCGTGGGACTCGGCGCTGCCCCGCAGGACGGGAGACAAGGGCGGGGGGACAGGAGGATGTGCACGTCCGTTGTCCCCGGGCGTGGCCCCAGCGCTGCAGGAGCGCACAGATGTGGGAGCAGGGCCTCCCTGGAGAAGAGCGGCGAGAACCAGTTTGCAGTACAAGACAAGGGACAGAGCTGGCATTCCGGAACAGAGACAGATGTCCTCAGGGTCAGCCCAGGGCGAAGTGCGCAGGGCAGGGCCCAGGGTGCAGAAGCTGGCTCCCCAGGGAAGGAGGACAGCTGGCTGTCAGAAACCCGGAACTCCCCCGGGAACAGCAGACCCAGGCCTGCTTGCGCCTCGCGTCCCAGGCCCAGGAAGAGACAGGTTTCCCGGGGAGTACAGGCGGAAAATGAGCTTTCCCCAAGGAGCCCTCTCTTGCAGATGCCGTCGTGGACGCGAAAATAAAACTTCAGGGCGCAGCTAGTGACTCAGGCAGCTGAGATGGCCGGGGTGTGACCACATACAGTCCAAGGGCGTTTGACGACCAACAGAAAGAAGTAAATAAAGACTCTTCCTCCCACCCTCCCTCCTCTTAAAAAGACAAAATTTCAGTCCTGCACTGGAGCCGAGGAGAAGGCACAGAACGGCTGAGGCCTGAGCTCTGAAGAGCGGGGCAGAGGAGGCTCCCGTGGACGCCACAGGCACGTGGCCCTTCCGTGTGTCGGGAGACACGCGCGGCGGTCCTGCTCACTTCCTGCCGCAGCAGGTGGCTGGGCGCAGCGCGGACGGCTGAGACGTGCCCAGGCAGGCTGGGCGGATTCCGCTCTCTCCCTGCCAAGTCTGGAAGCAAGTCTGAGAGAGCACGGGCACTGACCCTGGAAACGGGGCTGTGCCCCCGGGAACCAGCCTGAAGGCCTTGCTAGGGCAAGGCTCACGGTCTAAAAGGCTTCTCCCGGTCCCCGTCCCAACAGAGACTGGTCCTGCAGTCGTCTTGAGTTTGTGCGCTTACGCCTTCAAATCAATGTGATTGCAGCGATTTGAAGTGTGGACCAGACCAAGAAAGTGTGGACAGTGAAGGGGCATCTCCCCCAAGAAAGAGGACGCATTTTTGTTTTGCTGTATTTTGAAAACTATCAAGCAAGGTTTGGAGACACTTAAAAATAACTGATGCATGACTGTTAGTTTGTGGGCTCATCGTGCAATAGTGCAAAGATTTCTTGGGCCATCTTTCTAAACGACGCTCAATGGCTGGAAAAGGGGATGAAGAACGTGGTCCCCCCAGGGGTTTATTTATGCCTGCAAGCCTGCCTCACCAAGGGGGCTGCCTGTGTCCCCTAAGGGACACACAAGAGAAGATAAAGTAGGTTTCAGTTTGCAGATCTTTTCTTCTATTGCAGCTACATGCGTAAAGCCATCAGGGTAAGTCTCCCGGTGCCCATCATGCAGAACGATTTCGTCTTGCTGACCATGTCAGCGGACGGGTGGGAGCAGAGCCCCGAGGAGCGAGTCTGTGGCTTATCTCAGTGCACTGGGATTCCCGGAACTGACGGTGAGGGCTGCCGCCAGCCACTAAAGTCTGCACCACCTTTCACAGGAGAAGTAACACAGCGGGAAAAGGCATGCCCGGCAATTCCTGAAGTCAAAGCAGGAACCGGGGAAGAATGCAGAAGCAGACCGCCACAAGAGACACGAAAGGTTCCAGGACGGCCAGTGGGGACCTCAGCGCTTTCAGGGGTGGAGAGGACGGGACACTCAGTGGCCACGCTTGGCGCCCAGCTGTCTGACACCGTAGACCGAGCTCCCAGGGAGAGTGCAGTTGGTAGCCGGAATGGGCCGCACCTCCACGGGGCCACGCTCAGCTCGGCCTGTTCATACGCCGGACACGGGTTCCCGGGACTCAGGTGTCAGTCCACCCAGGAGTTCTGCGGAGCGGACAGGCAGGCAGGTGCTGGCATCCACCGGGCGGACAGCGAGTCTGCTGGGACGCGCGGCCAGCACGTCGGAAGCATCTGCCGCCCAACCTGCAGCGCTTCCCCCGGCCGCATAGCGGTCCTGAGGGGGACGAGGCCGGTCACGTTCAGACACTAGTGGACTCAGTGGGAAGACTGCCGTGTCTTATGTCAGGGGTGGGGAAGGACAGTCCCCGGCAGAGGACGGCTTTTCCTAAAGGACAGACAGCTGTCAGCTCCCCAAACACACAGACATTCAGGAGGAGGCGGGCCAGTGGAAAACCACGCCGTTATTCTAGGACGTGTCCTCGGTGGTGGAACACGGCCAGGTGGGGCCACAGTGCTGCCCACAAACCTTTCAACTCACACCTACAAGACCCGGGTCACGCTCCATGGAAGATGGCATCTCTAGAGATCTTAGTGGGACAGCCAGGGAGTCTGCTGGCCATCAGTCTGTCCACTGCGCGTGCGGGGCTCCAGCGACCACTGGCCGCTCACAGACGCTTCCTGCAGGAAGTGCTGACCGAGGGACAAGACAGTGGCCGCAGGAACGCAGTCACCAACAGGCCACGGGGTCCGTGGTGCAGACTAACATGGACAGCAAGCCCAGCGCTGCAGGGCCTCTCCGTGAGGGCTCAAAGCTAGGAGACCTGCAGACGGAACAGGAGCAGCGGCTGAAAGGCAGTAGCGGGCTCTCCAGCACGAAGAGCGGGGAAGACTGTAAGGAACCGTGTGCAGGAGGCGAGCGGGCCTGGGCCCGTCCCCAGACTTGCGGAGCCTGCTCCCATGACCCTGCGCCCCGAGGACCACCGGCCCTCGTTGACGCCCTGCTGCGGTGCAGATGGAAGGTGTCCTGCGGCGCTCAGCCGGGCTCAGGGGAGAGGCAGGGACCTGGGACGTGTGTGCATCTACGACCTGTCTGTGCTAATTATCAGGTCCTGCACGCCGTGGGCGAAGGCGTTTGTCACGGGCGGCCGCACGAAGAGGCGGCAGAGCTGTGGTCCCGCAGTCACAGGAGGAGGTGCCGCAGCTCCTCCTGGAAGCCGGGGCAGAGTCCTCAGCCCCGGGCAGTCCTGGCCACCCGCAACGCCACCCAGCTGGCAAGAGCATTAGCAAAAGCAGCTGTGTGCCGCACAGGTGGAGGGCACCTGAGCCTGACCGCAGAGAGACGGCAGCCGCCACTGGACTCTGTCCCCTGGCAGGCTCCTCTGTACACCCAACTCCCATGCCCAGGAGCAGGCCGGATCCACAGGGTGTGGGCCCCTGCCTGCTCCGATCAGCACCCCCTTGCCCAGCTCATTCCCAAGTCAGCCTTCTCCTCTGTCCCCGGGCAAAAGACGGCGGCAGCAGAGGCCACCCGTCCCAGCTGCGGCTTTGTCTGGTTAGAGGGTGCTGGGGCAGGACTCGCCCTTTCACGCCTGCTGGCTCCCTGCACGCTGGGCTGGGCCAGACCAGCCTCGCAGGACCTCTGTCCTCAATGGGGACAGTGATCTCAGCAGGGACGGTGTGCTGACCAGAGACAAGGTCCTCACCGGGGAGCCTTCCTATCACGCCGTGTCCCCAGAACAACTCAGCACACCAGGGCCTCGCTGGGACGCGGGCTGGGACTGCTGCGGTCTCTGGCATGGGCGATGAGCGGGGCGCTGCTCCAGTGAGGGTCACAGCACGTCGGGGACAGAAACTTCCGTTCAAAGGGAATTACTAACGGCATGTCCAGACACAGCCCGAGAACAGAGCGGCCTGCGGGCTCCACGAACCCTCTGCTCCTTCACAAGTTCACGCCCCAGCACAGGGAGACATGAGTCTTTCTCCAGCAGCAGGGGGACGCGAGGCTGCAGCAGCAGTGGGGATGAGGGTCTCCAAACAGCAGGGGAACGCGGGTCTCCAGCATCAACAGGGTAAGGGCACACACCCTGCAGGCTGGGACGCGCTGATGAGGAAAGCTCCGTTTTTGTGTTTTCCACGAATTCTCCACTGGACAGAACAGCCCCCGCCTGAGTCAGAGAGCATGTCCTCCCTCCCCAACCACGTCCGGGACGCCAGTCCTGACAGCAGAGGCCCAGAGGCTTCCGTCAAAGTGCGGGGCCAGCTGCTGTGTTCTGACCTCCCCGGCGCACGGGGGCTCGGGGCAGCCCCAGCCCAGAGTCATGCCATCCACCAGGGTGGGGCCTGACACCAAGGTGCAGAAAAGGCAGCAGGCAAGCTCATTCCTTGGCCACAGTAGCCAGAGCCCCGCCCAGAGGCCAGCCATGCTCCACCTGGGCGCACAGACCAAGGATGTTACATGGTTGGACAGACAGAGCCATGTCGCGGACAGGTGGAGGGGGGCGCAGAAAGCAGCAGACAGGCGGTGCTGTCACTGGTCCCCAAGGCCCGTGTCTGCAGAGCCAAGCACTGAGCTGTCCGTTCACGCACAGCGCGTGGGGCTCCCACCTCTGGGCCCTGGATCTGCGCTGGCTGCGCGTGGCAGCTGAAGGACTTCTGAACTGACCACCGTCCATCCCCCTCGGGCGCACGCTGCCTGGCAGTGCCAGCCGTCCACACAACTCTTTAGAGGCAGGACGGGAGGGTGAGGGGATGGTGTCCCCACCAAATGTGACAAAGGCAGGTGCCCGCAGGCTGGATGCTGCCCGGCTCCTGGCCCTGCACAGAAACAGGTGCTGGGACACACAGCGCAGACACCCAGAGGCCCTGAGAGACCAGTCATCTGCGCCCTAAGACAGAGGCTCCCACCTTATCAGGATGCAAGGAAGCACTTACGACCTCGCAGGCCTGCGATTCTCAGGTGCACTGGACCTCGGAACCGATTTCAGACACAAGCCTCTCTGCTATGACACTGGTGCCTGCAGCACCGGGCTGCTCGTCCGTCCTTTTCCAGTGCCCCCTGAAGGTGGACACGTATGGAAGGAGCAGTCTCCCGGGTGACCCTGCAGGCGTCTTTCTTGCTTTGTGACATCACATCCCATGCCATCCACCGCAGCCCAGATAAAGGTAGAGCCCAAAGGCCCGTAAAGGACCATCACTTGAAACCTGAAGAGCAACGAGCAACAGACGCGACGGGAAATGATCAGGATGAGGCCCCGCCACGCCGCTTTCACAACAGGAGAGAAAAGCAATGGTAGCAAGCAGTCTGTCCAGTGAGGACCCCAGGGAAACCGCCGCGAGGGGCAAGGAAGTGAGGGCGCAGCCGGGAGAGGACGGTCACGCCAGCGTGGACGGGTACCAGCGGCCTCGACAGAGGCCCACTGTCTGCTGGACAAAAGTCGCGCCTCTCTGCAAACGACAGCAATTTAAATCCCACCTTCTTCCCAGGGATTCAGATAAGAGCCCATGGGGTGGGCAACGTAGCGTTAAGGACACGAAAAAGTTGGGGGGGTGGGGGGGGACGGACACACGTTCAGATCTCCAGGGAAGCAGAGCTGAAGGCGATTGCGCTCACCAAAACAGCGCCTTCTGCAGCAGAGACAGATGTTCCATGACACCCAAGCCTGTCCCCAGGCTGCTCTGAGCCTCCGCACCCAGTGCCAGGGGAAGGGTTCCCTTGGCTCTGCCTCAGGGTTCTCGGTTCTCTGGGTGGAGGACCCCACGCAAGAGCCAAAGGCGGCTGGAAAGCTCATCACCCACACTTCCAAGCGTCAGCCGGTACGCGGAGGGGTCAAAGGAGGCAGTGTGACATTTTTTCAAAAGTTCATCCAGGGCCTGGAGAGCGCTGCTGCGTCAGGACGTTCCACTTTGTCTTCAGCTTTGCGCTGTGCAGGGGTCTGAGTGAGCCCAGGGGATGGGGAAGGAGGCGGACATGAGGGTGGGGAGTGATGTTCACAAGGAGTTCCTTGGGCAGCTCTGCTTCAGGCGGAGGGGCGTCCCCGGCCCCTGCCGGAGGACCAGCATTTCAAACAGGGTCCTCACTGTTGGAATAGCTCCATCAGGTCCACCGTACAAGGAGGCGAGCCCGTGAACTCGGCCCTGCGTGGCCATCTGTGGGACCTGGAGAAGTGCCGTCTGCACAGCAGAGGTGCTGCTCCTTTCCCCAAGTGGACCCACCTCTCGTGCTGTCTCCAGCTGATTTCTGCAAGAATTTGAAGATGAGCTTATGTTTCCTTGCTGATTTTTACGGACTTTAAGTAGCTACCGTGTCGACTGCTAGCAAACATTTGATGCATGCCAAGCGTCACCTACAGCAGAATTTCTGATTCTGGACAACCGCTGCCTTCCCTCGACCCGGCCCAGTTATCAACAGCAGCCTTCCTGCTCGGTCTGCATCCTCGAGCTGGACCCGGGCTGCCCCAGAGGCGGGGACAACAGTAGGGACCAGATTTTGAAAGGTGAGCGTTGCAGGTCAGCTATGCTGTGAGTCAAACACACAGATTCCACAGACGAGGTAGCAAAAATGAATGCAAACAAGCTCCATGAATGTCGTGTGGGCTCTATGTTGGGTAATGATATTTTGGATCCGTTAGGACAGGAACATATGGGCCCTCAAGTCCATTTCTCCATTATTATTTTGTTTGTTTGGTGTTGCTAATAGAAACTTGTGGCAATCCCACTTCCATCAGACAGCACTGCTCTGCACCACTGCCTGTCTTTCTGTAAAGAGAACCAGCCCACCGCTTCTGCTCTTAATTCCGTTATTTACGCACGAGATCTGTTTCCCCATCTGGCAGCCGAGGTTCTACTTCCAATTTGTTGTCTTCCTAGGAGATCTTGTCCTGGTCCGCAAAAGACCTCAGTCCCTTTTCCTCTTTCTCTAAATCACTGTGGAAGCCCGGGTGCTTACGTAGATGCGAGTGGACGGTTACCTTAAATCAAAGCCAGCACCGCCCTGCTGGGCAGGACAGCTCCCAGCAGCCTGCTGTCTGAAGGTATTCAAAAGCACCCTGGTGCAGTGAGCCTTCTGCTAACATCTCCAATGATTTCTTCATTCTCCAATGACATGTGTTTCTTCCATAACATCAGAATCCCCATGAAATCATTTGTTTTCAGGTCTTTTCTTCCCAAAGGGTCTTAATGGTAGGTCCCTTGAGGAGGTCAGAGGTTTGGGGAACAGTGCCTGGTGCGACACCATTAAACCTGCCAGAAGGAGCAAAAAGCAAGTCCCAGCTGGTAATTACCCCTGCAGGTAAGGCTACAAAAGTCACATTCATCACCTCAGGCAATGGCTACCTGTAAATCTGAAGTCAGGGAGTAAGCATCCGGCTCATTGAGAAGTTCGATAAATTTAATTTTAATGAGACATCTCTACCTGCATTAAAATTCATGAGCCTGCCACAACAGGCTCGCCGGACCTTTCATTAGAGGCTCAGAAATTGATGTGACAATTTAACTTCTTGACCAGCTGAGCAGGAAAATTCATGTCTACCAACTATGCTTATGAATCCCAGAAGAGGCTTTAAATGGAGTCATTTCAGATTTAGTAGCTGCAGACATGGTTCTCACTAATTAGTAGTAACCTCTATGGGGATTATATACATATACATACATATACATGCCTGTATGCATGTGTATATATGTGTGTGTGCGTATCCGTGTGTGTATTTTATACACACACATGGATACGCACACACACACATGACTCCATTTGTTTATATCCCTGGATCTATAAAACGAAAAGACTATTTTTTTTTTTTGGTGTGCCTTCCAAAGAAAAAAAGGAAGCAGTCTCCTTATGCCTGAAAGAGGTAGCAGGAGGCTCACCCCTGGCAAGGTCACACTCAGCAGGTAAGAGGACCACCATGCATATTTAGCAACAGATCAATCAAGATTCATTTCACATTTTGCTCCTTATTAAGGGTGTGACCTTGGACAGATGCCTTGAACTCTGAGTTGCAGTGTTTTTTCTTCACTCCATGCCAACACTTCCTCCTGCCTTGCAGGGCTTGCAGATGAAGCAATAATCCTTATGTACCCTGGAATCAAGTCAGCCCAGTTGATAAAGCCCTGCAGACATTTTTTGAGGTCTGTGAAACCTCCTGGAGGTAGTTATGAGGTCAGAACACAACCCTATAACGCCTAACACTCACAAAAGGGTTACGAAACTCTGGGCTATGCTTGGGGATCACTCAAGACTTCCTTCTGGAGTTAAAAACGACATGTTTTCTTTGCCTTCTGCTGGCAATTCATTCCCCTTGGCTGCTGCACTTCATTGTGAGCAGGCTAAAGTAGGAGTCACATTAGTGCCCCACACCAGAGCAGTTAAATCCCACCAATGCACAGTTTCTCACACTGTCAGAGGTTGATGGGGAGAGGATGGGGGTGGGCCTGGGTTCTCCAAAACCAAGCAGTGCCTTGGGCCATAGAGCTATTGTCAACTTTTTAAGAGTTGACAGTGGGACCCTTGGGAGTATCATCACGGAATGCAGCAATCTGGGCCAGGAGAACTGGGCCAGGAGCCTGATGAACGGGAAAGGGTTCATTCACCCGAGGAGCTAGGAAAGGGGCGCAAGTCTGCACCCTCCCAGCCCCCAGCCCGTCGGGCAAATTGGTGCTAGATTGCCGAGTAACTGTGTGCACAAGCTGACTTGCAGGAAACTGGCATGGATTCTGGGGAGTCAACACTGGGGACTGGACAACTGGCGTCCCCGGGGCGTTACGGTGGTGGAGTTGAGGTGCTGGGGTCGCGCTGCCCTGCCGGCTGACCCCGCCAGAGAGGGGCGGGACGAGCGCCGCGGGCGGTGCAAAGGCCGCGGCGACGGAGGCATCCCCATCCTGCCCCCTCCCCCGCTCCCGAGAGTCCACCCCAGCGCCGCCCGCCGTCCGTCGCCGTCCGTCGCCGTCCGTCCCCAGCCGTCGCCCGCCGTCGCCCGCCGTCGCCCGCGTCCCCCGCCGGCGGGGGCAGCCCAGCGCCCGCCCGGGGAAACTGAGGCCGCGCAGGGGTCCTGCGGCGCCCCCGCCCCCACCGGAAGTGGGCGCACCGACGCCCTGACGTGGGCGTCTCCGCCCCCGCCGCTCGCTCACCCGCCCGCCAGCCCGCCCGCGCGGGGGTCCCGGGCCCGGCTCGCGCCCTCCCCGGGGCAAGCTGTGCTGCGCGACGGCGCAGGCTACCCACCCAGGAGGAGGCCGTCCATGTCAAAGAGCAGGTGGGTGACGGGCCGCGGCGGGGGCACGGGCGCCGCCATGGTGCCGTCGTCCGGGCTGGGTGGGGGCGGGGAGGAGGCCCTAGCCGCTCGCGCACGCGCGCTCCGGGCTTCTCCCGCGCGCCCGGAGCCGCTCTGCGCACGCGCGCTCGGCGCCTCCTCGCCCCCGCCGCCTCAGGCGAACCCGCGCACGCGCGCTCCGGGCCTCTGCCGCGCGCTCCGGAGCGTCCCTTCTCACCTCCCTCCCCTCCACCTGAGCCATTCTGCGCACGCGCACCCTGGGCCGCCTGGCGCCACGGCTCACGGAGAAGCGCGCGCCCTGCAAAAACGCGCACGCGCGTCTCTGAAAAAAAAAAAAAAAAAAAATCGCGTGCGCACGCGCAGTAGACGTGGTTTCCTCTACGGGAGCGGAGTTGGCGTGCGGCTCGGGCGGGCGCGACAAGTTTGCTCCCCCTCGTCGGCGAGGCCCTCCCGGCTGTGAAGGAGCTGCGACGCTGGGTCAGTCGGAGGCCCAGTGCACGGCTGCAGTTTGCAAAGTGCGCGAGGAAGGGTGTGCAGCCTAGACGGACGGTGCAGGGGCGCTGTAAGGGAGGGGTGCAGAGCTACTCGACTTAGCAGCGTCGCGAGCCACCAGCAAACGACTGGAGGGGTGGACACCCACGCAGGCTGTGTCCGAACTCAGAGCGCCCGTCCGGGACCGTCGGCGGGGGTTGCCTCTCAATTCCGCCCTCCCGCGCGTCTCCCCTTGGCGGCCCCCGGCGCGTGCGCAGTGGGCGCGCGTCTGCGCCCGCCCGGCGGGTCTCCAGCCCCCGGGCTGGGCCTTTCTCCCCCAGCTCCTCGAAAAGGCATTTCTGTAGCCTGCTGACATCATGCGCATTTTAAAAATGCATTGCGTGGCTTGCCTTCTTAGGTGCCTGCGCTTTGCCCTGAGTTGTTTATTTATTTATTTTTTCTGTTTTCAAACTGAATGCCTGCCACGTGCCAAGAAAGCGTTTCCTACCCTTCCAGGTCTGTGCAGGTTTCAGAGAGGCCCTTGGAGGAAGCAGCAGTAAAATTTCATTGCAGATGCCAGTATGCATTTCTGTGAAGGGCATGAATGAAGAGTGATGGCAGGTGCTCGCCTTTGGCAAGGATTTTAGCTGTGGTTGCAGGAAATGCTGCCTACATTTCTCTTCTGTGCATGTGTGTGTGTGCGTGCGTGCGTGTGTGTGTGTGTGTGTGTGTCTGTCTGTGTGCGTCTTAGTAGCAGCACATAGCATATGCCCAATTAACTGGTGTCTTTTTAGAGCCATTTTATACAGACTCTGCAAATCCAGAAGTTGCAGGTGCTGTGACCAGGGCTAGCCCGTGTGGCTGAGGACACATCTGTTCTAGTCCTCTCTCCTTGGCTTAGCCATGGCCTCCTGAATCCTCTGTCTCCTGTCATCTCTCTATCCCTCTTTCTCTGTCCAGTGGCCCTTTGAAAGCATCAGCCATCCAGTCGCGTCCCACCTTCATTGCCTCATTGTGAATCGGTGATTTCTGTCTGTGCAGACCCTCCTTTCCCATACGCTCACTTGCTGAGGTCCTAAGCAACGGGACAGCTATGCGTCACTTTTTTTTCCCTCGGAGGAGTACACAATGCCACCAGTAACACTTTCAACCCACGGCATTGGCCCGGGGTGTCCCGTCTACGGCTATTCACAGGCCTCATCTTTGAAATTCCAGGAAGAATCGGAAACAATGATGCTGCCTTCCACTAGGAATAACACCACCGTTTTGTTGAGTCTTTAGAGAAAGGGCATTTTTCTACCTGATGGGAAACACTTTGCTCAGGACGAAGACTGGGGAGGTGCAGAAGTGACCTAGAACTCCAGACTAGGGGGAAAGGGGACCGTCCCAGCATCTTGGGGTGGTGCTGTCAGTCTTTTAGGACCTCCCAGAGATTTTGAAGCAAGAATAAGCCAAGACAGGAAGCCAAGAAGGTTTGCCCTGGAGGACAGAGCTCCTTGGACAGGAGTCCCTTGTGGTGTTTCAGGCTCTGCAGCCCCGAGCCTGACTGGGTGGCATTCTGTCACTAGAAGGATGGGGCAGGGAGGCAATACCTCTTGGTTACTGCCGACAAGAAACCTTGGCAGCGTGGAGATCCTTCCCCCCTTGGCCAGGAGAGCAAGGCTCCGTGTCTTCTTTATTTTAAAGTGTTTTTCCCCAACCTGCAGCCTCAGACAGAAGGAGGACAGGCGTTTGCTTGCAAAGAAAGTCCCCTAATGCTTCCTCACCAGCTCAGGGGGAGAGAAACAAAGAGGTATCCTGGTGAAGCAGTTCTCAATGGGGCCTAAGCAGACTTTACTCTTTCCTGATTCCCCTGACGGGTGCATTTACACACCATTAGCATTTCTGTGGCGCGGGGGTTGAATTTCCTTCCAAGAGGACCACTGCATTCTCAGTTCCCCTGTGCGGCCGTAGCTTCGTTCATCCCACCAGCGAGCAAGGCCACGGAGCGTGCGATCAGGCTGACCCACGTGCGTCTGCACAGCTGAGCTGTGTGTCTCACGCAGAGCGGAAGAGCCCGCTCGCCTCTGTGTCTGCCCGCTTCGGGGCCTGTGCACTGGCTGCAGAGTCGGAGCTGCCCTCAGCCTCCTCAGCGCACAGTCAGGCTCTTCCCTGCCTGGCAGACTCTCTGCTGTCTTTGGAAGCCGTCCCAGCCCGGCAGTTCGCCTGGGCGGCCCAGTGGCTGGTCCCCGGCCCCGACCTGCTCCCGGGAACCTTGCTGGTTTGCAGAGTCGGAAAGGGATGCGTTTCGATGGGCCTCGAGGAACGTGGGTGGACGCTGGCAGGCTGAGGCGGCCGGCCTGGTGCAGAGCTGCATGCCACCATGCCCTGTCTTTGCCAGGGCCCCAGCATTCGCGTCCTGCAGATCAGCTGGCAGCCCAGAAAGAGGGTGGTTGGGCCAGAGAGGATGGGTGCAAGTCTTGTTTTCACGGAAAGGTGCGGCGGGAATGAAGGTGGGCAGAGGCGGCTAGAGACAGGAGGAAGAAGCAGTTTATTTCATCTCTGCAGGAAGTTGGGACTTCCCTGGGCCTGCGGTCCTCCCACCTGTCCGTCCATCCGTGTTTCTCGCCTCCTCCCCAGTCCCCAGCCCTCCTCCCCGGCCAGTTGCCTCCTTTTTCTCATGCCGGCTGCTGTGCTCTCCCGTCTGGGACCTTGCAGGCTCCCAGGCAGGGCCATTGCTCTCACCCCGCCGCCAGCGAGGAGGATGTGAGCTGGGAGACAGCCTGGGGGTGACCCGCCTGGAAGAGCAGCAGAGCCTTCTGTGGTCACCTTTCCCCTCCGTGTTTACCACCCCGATGTTGCGTGCACTCCTTGGAAGTCGAACCTGCCCGAGAACCGGCGTGAAAGCACTGGGGAGGCGGCGTTTGGCACGGACACAGGTCCCACGAACCAGCGAGCAGCGTCCTTTGCCTGGTCTGGCACCGACCTGGCCATGCAAATGCACGGTGGCAGTCAGGCCCCATCCCAGGTGACACTGTTCCTGCCGCCCACGCCCAGAATGGCAGGATTCCTGCCTGGCGCGCCCCGCCCTCCCCTGCCACCTGACGCAGCCGCTCCAGGGAGCCGGCGGCCACGGACGGGGCCTGGCTGAGGCCTCTGCTCCCCAGGCGACATGGCTGGCTGACCGCAGACAACCTTCTGGCTCGAACCCCAGGCCCCGTATTCCCAACCACCTGCTCCTCCGCTTGGCAGCTCACGGTTTTGAAAGGAGTAGGGTGTCTCCCAGCCTCTGCCTGCTGGGTCTGTCCCGACACTGAGAAGTGCCAGACCCCCGCCCCATGGGGCCGCCGAGGGACTGCAGTCTGTGTGACCGGGCCCTGCGGAGCCCGCCCGGAGCAGGAGGGGGCTGGTTACCTGTGGGGGGCCGCCCAGCATGGTCAGAGAGCGGGCAGTCTGCAGGAGGAGAGTGTCCAGAATGGGGGCCGCAGATGCAGAGGAAGAGGAAGGGGATGTGTGTGTGTATGTGTGTGTGTGCGGGTGTATCTGTGCATACGTGTGCGAATATGTGCGCACACACACATATATGTGCAGTTGCACGTTTGCATAGATGTGCGTGTGATTTTAAGTGACGGAGACGGGTCTGTGAAACGTGCATGGCTTTCATCTGCACACACGTTTCTCGAGAGATGATGTAAAGTGATGTGTGGGCCTTAATGAACTTGGAAGAAGACCTTGTATAATTTCAACGCTTAATGGACACCTGGGCGGGCCTCGTCATCCCGCGTGAATATAGATGCGTGTGTGTCTGTGGCAGACCTGAAGTGCCCGCTGTGTGATGAAACCCTTAATTGGCACCTGCCCACCCACCGTAGATGGCACCTCCGTGTCTGTGGCTTTGAGGATGCGCCCTGGTCGTCGCAGGCGATTTCCACATCGCCCTCTAGAGCGGCGTGGCAGGTTCACAGGTGTGGGGGCAGCTTGGAGAAACTCGGAAGGTGTCTCTCTCTCATGTCTGCCTTGAACTGACATCTGAGACTGCAGAATGGTCCCGCCTCAGCGTCTCCTCTGGGCTTTCCCAGTGTCTGCTGCAAACCCGGGAGGCACCCCCGTCAGGCTCCGCGGCCCCAGCTGTCGCCTCTGATGGCCGGTGGGCTGGGACACGTGACCCCTTCCGTCCCGAGCCATGTGTTGAGGCCTGTCCAGCGACTTGAGACCCGAGTCCCTGCTTTACAAGACCTCAGAGGCCGGGGCTTTTCATCGTTCTGAGCTCAGCCAGGGCTCCCCGAGGCTCACATGGACCCCCGAGTCCGCTTGGTAGGCCTGGCCTGAGGTCCCGAGGCAGCAGGTGGGCTCTGGATGGGTAGTGAGGGCGTAGGGGGAGTGGCGGGCGTTGCAGAGCGCTGCTCAGCAGCGGCTGCGGACACGGAAGGCTGGCCTGGCTCCGGCCACAGTGCAGAAACGGGCGCCGCTGGCCACAGCGGCTGGTGGTCATTCTGTGACAGAAAGCAGCGGGTGTCCTCTGCCTGTCCCTCTACGCGTCCCCCTAAAGCAGTCTTACAAGGGGGCACCGTGCAGTGTCTCCTGGTCTGTTGCTTCTGGCACTTCCATCCCCCATCAGAAACGTCTGCGGCTTCCACGGCTCCGTCCTGGGGGATGAAGCACGGACAAGACCCGGGCGCCGGCTGCGTTGCGGATTCCTGATCCAACGGGCACCCCGGAGGCCTGCAGACTCATTAGCATCAGCGCAGCTTTATCCAAGCCGGAGACACGGGGCCTGTTACTCAGCCCAAGCGAAGAATGGCAGGAGGGGAAATCTCCGGGGCAGCAAAGGCTGCGGGAAGTTATCTTTCCGAGGGGGCATGCTGGTGCCCGAGATAAGGGAGCAGACCGGCCGTTGGTGTGCATGGGAGGCCGGAGGCCTGCCGCCCACGGGGCATACTGCTGGCTTTGCTCACAGTCCCCTCCGCTTTGGGGTGGGGACAAAGGGAATGAATTCCTTTGCTCTGTGCACCACGCACCGAGGCGTCAGCTGCAGCATGTGGACTTCTGCAGCCCGGCTGTCCCCCGATTTGCTCCCAGCCCCTCGGCGGCAGCCCCACTCCTCACCGACACACGACACTCCAGGGCACCACCGCACCTGTGACCCGGGTCCCCCTAGCTCCCCGCCAGGGTAGGAGCAGGCTGGGAATGGCGCCCACTCCGGGCTGATTCTTACGTTCAGGAAGCCAGCTGCCCTCTGATTTACATCAGAGACATGCGGGGTGTGAGGGCACCCGAATAACTTTTTTATGATCGGCGCGCCAATTACCCAGCGATGACTGGCCGGCCCTGGACGGGGCATATAACCTGTGGGCCGGGCCGGGGAGCATTAACACAGCCCCGGCTTTCGAGGCACCGTGCACCTGCAGCGGGCGGTGCTGGGAAAGTGCCCAGCGCGGGAGGGCAGGTCGGAGACGGAGCCGTTCAGGAACAGGCTCTTCTGGAGACGCGACGAACCGGTGAGTGGGAGGCTGTTTTCTGCTGGTCGCTCTACTGCGGAGCCCGATGAGGAAGCCAGCGGGCACTGGCGCCCTGGTGGCGGGACTTAAGAGGAGCTGTGCCGACGCCGACAGGCTCCCTTTGCAGAAGAGCCGATCTGAAGGGCAGGGTCGCAGGTCCTGAACTGCGTGCCTCGAGGATCCGCCGCCTCGCGGCTGCGGGACTCATGGGGTCTTCAGCCACCTTCTGTGGGCTTGCAGCCTCTGGGACCGTTGTCTGCAGGGTTCCAGGCAAAAGGAAGGGGACAGAGCCAGCTCTGAATAGGTAGCTCCTCTCTTTTTTGTGCGCTCGGGGACCCCAGCCCCGGGCTCTTCAGGCAGAGGAAAGTGGCGGCCAGAGAGGCTCTGTCCGTCTTGGCGCAGAAATGCAGACGTGGCTCAGACGCCGACAACAGACTTTGCAGGACAGGACTGTGAGAAGGCTGAGTGCTCGTGTGCTTCAGTGGACAGAGGGGATTAATGACCTTTTCAAAATGTTGCAGCGGGTGCTTCTGAGTCTCAGGCAAAGGAGGGAGAAGGGCCCCAGCCCGTGGAAGGTGGTGGGGTGATTCTCTGCGGCTGTTGTTTGTTCTGATTATTTGTTCTTGTTCATTCTGGGTCCCGGTGCTCTCTTGCTCTGTGAATATGGACCTTGTATCTCAAATCACCCCACACCCTCCAGCAGACTCCCAGTGACCCTCAGCAGCACCTGTCCCTCTCTTTTTCCCTCCACCCTCTCTCCTCCTTGGCGGTCACCATCTCTGTCCTGCAGGGATTTTACGGGGGTTTTCTGTTTATTTGTTTCATTTCATTATGTCCCACATGGAGTGACACCATCCTGTCTTACCTCTCTTTCTGACTCAGCTCACTCAGCAGGGTCCCCTCCAGGTCCCTCCAGGGGGGACAGAGGGCACTATGTCACCTTCTTCAAAGCTGCCTAGAGTCCCGTGGAGGGTCCACGCCCCAGCGCCTCCCTCCGTCCTCTGTGGACGGGCCCTGAGGTCGTGTCCAGGTCTCGTCTGCTGGGACCTGTGCTGCTGGGAACACGGGGTGCAGATGTATTTTCTGAGTAGATGTTTTGTCCTGTTTTCTTACTAGCGTGACTCTAAGAAGGGATCCACCGCAGATGCAAATTGTTTGTCACCTCTTGGTTGGGTCATGTCCACAAAGTTCCGCCTCTGAGATGTGTAGAATCCACGTCTCTTGGAAACCCTCGCTTTTGGGAGAACAGTCTGTTCTCAGGACCCCGACGCTGGGTTTGACCCGGTGGATGGTGTTTCCCAGCGATCGGGGTGCATGAGGCATGAGGGGGTGGCTGATGACCCCAGCCCTGAATTCCAAAAACGTCTGTCGGTTACAGAGCATCACTGTCCAGCATCGGTCGGCCTTGGGGTGCCTGGCCGACATCTCCCCATGATGAACCCATCCCGTGTATCGTATCTGTTTTATTCTTCCAAAGACAGGTGCTAAAACACATGCGGGTCCCCTCTGCGGGGGAGATCACGTCACCCTCCCAGTGAATGGCGGTGTTCACTTCAGAGGGACGCTTCTGGCTGAGTGGACCCTGACCGGGCCACCCCCTTCTCCTGTCCACGTCCGTTTGGCTTTCTGTGCTAACCTTGCACATTGCATGGGAGGGAGGTTCCAAAGCATTGTCCTCGACGGTGATGTCACCACACAGGGTGGTTCCTTTCCCGGGACGTGAGTCCACTTTCTGGTGACCGGTCCTCCATGCTGGTCTCCTTCCATGAGGGACGACGCCTGGCAGGCTGTCCCTACGGAGTGGTGGTGATGGTGGCAGGAATAGTGACCCACCGAGAAGCTCCCCCATGGGCTCCCCTGACGGGTCGGATCAGGCTTCCCAAATGCCAGAGATCCAGTGTGTGCGTGAACAGAGAAAGATCGCAAGACTGTGCATACGGGCATGCACAGAGCTGTGCCTTCGGCCTCAGGCATCCCTTCCTGGCTGCTGCGCAAGAAGCACGGTGACTATGTGGGCAGGGCCACCTGGGTGTCTGAGACATGAAGTCTGTGTCTCTGGCGTGGGCCCCGTAAAAATTCCAAGGACCTGGGTGCATGTCCCCAGGCTGGCTGAGGACACGCCAGATAAACTACCGAAGATCAGTGGGTGTTTCTCCTGCCGTTGTCTCCCTCGCCGTCATTCCTGCCTGCTTTCTTCCTCTGCAAAAAAAGACAGGCCTGTGGGTCAAAAGGTCCTTCCCTGTTTCTGGCAGCCGGTCCCCAGCTCCCTGTCAGGTGGCCCAGCTGTCCCCCTCCCACCTGGTGTGGCAATCACCCTTGTAAACCTCCCTCCCTGGGTCAGCTGGCACTTAGCACGCCGCCCGGGGCGGGAAGAAGAGGTGATCTGATGATGAAAGAGACGGGCTGACACCTCCAGGGGACCATCAGGAAAACAGGCCGTGTCCCCACGGGCACTGCGCTGGTGTCCGTAATTAGATGTCTCCGGTGAGTGGGAGGCCAGGGCCGGGCTGCTGTGACGCCCCGGCTCCTGGATGCTGACCTCCGA
>RJWH01009544.1:0-21983 GCA_004363575.1 Solenodon paradoxus | reverse complement strand
CGGCCCCAGCCCCCGCTGATGAACGGATTGCCCCCTCGACCACCGCTGCCTGAGTCGCTGCTGCCGCCCCCACCCGGAGGCCTGCCCATGCCGCCCATGCCACCCAGCGGGCCTGCTCCCTCGGGGCCCCCAGGGCCGCCCCAGCTGCCCCCCCCAGCTCCCGGGGTCCACCCCCCAACCTCTGGGGTCCACCCCCCAGCTCCGGGGGTCCACCCCGCAGCTCCCGGAGTCCACCCCTCTGCTCCAGTGGTCCACCCCCCAACATCGGGGGTTCACCCTCCTGCTCCTGGGGTGCATCCTCCTGCTCCAGGGGTCCACCCCCCAGCCCCGGGGGTGCACCTTCCAGCTGCGGGGGTCCACCCCCAGGCCCCGGGGGTCCACCCGCCAGCTCCTGCAGTCCACCCCCAGGCTCCGGGGGTGCACCCGCCAGCTCCCGGGGTGCACCCAGCAGCCCCAGGGATCCACCCCCAGCCTCCAGGGGTGCACCCACCACCCCCCGGGGTGCACCCAGCAGCTCCTGGCGTTCACCCAGCAGCCGGGGTGCACCCCCAGCCTCCTGGCGTTCACCCTTCAAACCCTGGGGTGCACCCCCCAGCCCCCATGCCGCCAATGCTGAGGCCCCCGCTGCCCTCTGAGGGCCCTGGGAGCCTTCCCCCCCCCCCCCCCGCAAACTGAATCACTGCCCCTCCCGGCCCCAGGGCCTGTGTGCAGGGCCGCCCAGAGCCCATTAAAGAGCTCCCCACTGATGCCTGGAGTGGTTGCTGCGCCGGCGGGTGGGACGGGTCTGGGGCCTCCAGGCCCAGGTGCCTGTGTTCAGGGTGGGGTGTGAGGAGACACGGCGCCCCTCGCTGCAGGGCCTGCCCCCCGCTGTCGCCAGGCCTGGTTCCCACTGCTGTCTGGGGGAGTTTTGCCAAGGACATGGTGCCACCCGGGTCCAGGCCTCTATCACTGCAAAGATAGGCAGCTGGCTGTGGGGACAGAGGGCCTTTGAGAGGGCGCCACCTGCACAGGTTCGCGATGGGGCGCCCGGCAGCAGCCCAAGGTCGAGTCCCAGAGGCGACAGCGCTGCCCTCCTGCACAAGCCTCATATAAGGCGGCGCGCCTGGCTCGGGGCACTGCCATGGAGGGGCTGCCTCCTGCTCGGCTGGCCCTGTTGCTCTTGGCTGCGGGGGCCCTACTGGGGGACAGGATCCCCCAGGATGAGAGTCCTGCTCTCCCTGCCTCCCCCTGGGAGCCTGTGGCAACCCCTGGGGGCCTCATCTTCCCCCAAGACTGGGAGTGGCCGTCCCCAGGCGTCCCACTGGAGGGGATCGGCAGCGGGAGCAGTGTTTCCTCGCGGGTGGTGGGGACCCTTAGCAGCTCAGAGCAGGCCTTCCTGGATGCCGTGGGGCGTGCCCACTGGGGCCCCCGCGACCTGGCGGCCTTTGGGGTCTGCACCCCTGGCGACAGGCAGGCTGCACTGCCCCCTCTGCAGCGGCTGGGGACCTGGCTGAGGGGGTCCAGGGGGCAGCAGCTGGTGGTGCTACATCTGGAGGAAGGTACGTGTGGGCCCAGCAGCCTGGAGTCCCCTCTGGTCCCTGTGTGTCGGCCGCCATGGCTGAGGACCGTGACGCCTGCAGTGCGGGCCGGCCCAGGAGCAGGGCTGGAGCGCGGGCTGTCAGGCCGGGACCACAAGTCCCCAGCACCCCCTCCGGCCAGGGCCCCCCAGACCTGCTGGTGCTTGGGGTGGGGCCAACCCCCTTCAGGGCTGCAGCTCATCACTGGTTCCTTCAGCCACTCACCTGCCCTCTGCAGTGACCTGGGAGCAGACGCCCTCCCTGAGGTTCCAGGAGCCCCCACCTGGAGGTGTGAGCCCGGTGGAACTGGCGCTGCTGGTGCTGTACCCAGGGCCCGGGCCCGGGCCCGAGGTCGCTGTCACCGGGACTGGGCTCCCGGGCGCCCAGGTACCAGGGAGATGAGCCGGGCAGCTCAGGAGCCCTGCCAGGAGCAGGGAAACCCTGAAAGCCTGTCGGCGGGCACCTCGGAGGGGTGGTGGAGTGGCGGCGGGCGGGCAGGGCCAGCGCGGGCACCGCACGCAAGTGATTCAGCCCTCACCGGCACAGCGCCTCTGCCCGTCCGAGGACACCCGCTTCCTGGTGCTGGCCGTGGACCGCCCCGCGGGGGGTTGGCGCCGGCCGGGTCTCACCCTGACCCTGCGGCCCCGCGGAGATGGTAGGCCCGCGCCCAGGGGGGCAGGACAGGGAGGCTGCCCTCGGTCCCAGCCCCTGAGCCCAGATACCACCCACGCAGGTGCCCCCCTGAGCCCGGCCCAGCTGCAGACGCTGCTGCTCGGCGCTGACTCCGGGTGCTTCCGGCGGCTGACCCCAGCCCTACTCCTGCTGCCCCGGCTTGTGCCCGCGCCACTGCCCGCACAGGGCCGGCTGGACACGGCGCCCTTCCCGCCGCTCAGGTGCGCGCAGGCCGGGGCGGGCGGGGAGGGGCGGGGCCGCCCGCGGGCTCACCACCTCTCCGCCCGCCTTCCAGGCCGTCCCCAGGGCCCGAGGAGCGGCCGCTCAGCGCCGACCCCTTCCTGGAGACGCTCAGGCGCCTGGTGCGCGCGCTGCGGGGGCTGCCGGCCCGGGCCTGGCCGCCGCGCCCGGCTCCCCTGGCTCTGGATCCCGGCGCGCTGGCCGGCGTCCCGCACGGCCTGGTCAACCTGTCCGACCCCGCGGCGCTGCAGCATCTGCTCGACAGCGAGGAACCGCTGCTGCTGCTGCTGCCACCCGCTCCGGAGCCTGCGGGGGACCCCGCTGGGGACCCCGCGTCGGTGCCCTGGGCCCCAGGCCTGACACGCCGCGTGGCCGCCAAGCTGCAGGCGGTGGCCGCCGACCTACGGGGCCTCCCGGGGCTGCCGTCGACAGCTGCGCCGCTGCTGTCGCGCCTGCTGGAGCTGTGCCCGGGGGACGCCGGGAACTCGGGGGGCGCGGGCGGCCCCGGCGGCCCGCTGCGCGCGCTGCTGCTGCTGAAAGCGCTGCAGGGCCTGCGGTCCGAGTGGCGCGGCCGGGAGCGCGGGGAGCGCGGCGGGCCGGCGCGGGCGCAGAGGGCGCAGAGGAGCGCGGGGCCCGCTGCCGCCGACGGGCCGTGCGCGCTGCGCGAGCTGAGCGTGGACCTGCGAGCCGAGCGCTCGGTGCTCATCCCCGAGACGTACCAGGCCAACGACTGCCAGGGCGCGTGCGGCTGGCCGCAGTCCGACCGCAGCCCGCACTACGGCAGCCACGTGGTGCTGCTGCTCAAGATGCGGGCCCGCGGCGCCGCCCTGGCGCGCGCGCCCTGCTGCGTGCCCACCGCCTACGCTGGGAAGCTGCTGATCAGCCTGTCGGAGGCCCGCATCCGCGCGCACCACGTGCCGAACATGGTGGCCACCGAGTGCGGCTGCCGCTGACGCCGACGCCGCCCGCGCGGGCTCCTGTCCCCAGGCTCGTATTTATTCGGACCCCTCTCACCGGCCCCAATAAAGACCAGCAAGACGCAGCTGGGATGTCCGTGTATTTGGGGGACCTGGGGGGCTCTTCCGACAACTGCCTTGCCCACGGCCTCGCCCCAGCCCCAAGCTCCCCAGCCCCTGCTTTTTGGGTCTGGTCCTGAGTCGGGGTGCAAGGACCAAGCCACGCGGTGGCCGCAGCACTCAATTTATTTCTCTGAGACCTCGGAGCCACCGAGACACGGGGTCCGGGGTTGCGGGTCAGTCCCTGCCCTTGCCTGAGCGCTGCTTCTGGCGGCCCAGAGGCCGGCTGTCCTCGTCGCGGCGCCGCGGGGAGGCCCAGGCCTGCCGCTTCCTGCTGGCGAGGTCCTCGGAGTCCCGCGCCCACGGCCGGTGGCCCCTTTCGGGTGACTCCCGGGATAGGGCAGGCCCCGGCTCCCTGACTGCACGCAGCTTCTCTCGTGGCGGCTTCTCCTTCTTCCAAGGTTTCTCCTCCTTCTGCCGCTTCTCCTTCTTCCAAGGCTTCTCCTCCTTCCTCCGAGGCTTCTCCTTCAGCGGCTTCCCCTCAGGGCCTCCATTTGAAAGTGGCACTGGATCCTCCCCAGAGGCTTTGGCAGGCCTCCCTTTATCCTCTGCGGCCTCCCTGCCCCCCGGAACCTCAGCCCTGTCCTTTGCCCCCTCCTGGGGCACGGGAGGTCCCGCTGAGGGTACCCAGGCCTCAGGCTTCGGCTGCAATGTGGACAGTGTGGGGTCAGGTCAGCCCCCCTTCCCTGAATGAGTCCCCGCCGCCCACCGCGGTTTCTCCTTTTAGGCAAACACTTACCGGGGACGATACTGGCTCCTTCGGAAGTGACCCTGGCGGGGCCCAGGGTTTGGGGACAGGGGCAGGGACGTCTGCCTCCCCAGTCACTGCGTCTGGAATGGGAGTGGAAGGGGTTCCAGTCAGTGTGAGCAAGGGGCTAACCGGCCACCACTCCAGCCTTCCCTTCTCAGGGACCAGGCAAGAGGGCCCAGCAGGAGTCCATAGGGCACCCTGGGTTGGAGCCCGGGGGGCGGTCCAGGTCTGCGCTGCTGTGGGACCCCCTTCCTTCCAAGCCTCCCTCATTCCCGTTGCAAAAGAACCGGCCTTTTTTCCCCTGGGTGCAAGGGCGTGGGGGCTCACGGCAGCCAGGGCTGCAACATGGGGGGAAGGGAAGTGTACAAGAACTGGGTGGGCATGCGACCACCGGTCCTGCGGAGGCCAGGTCCCAACTGCCGGTGCTTGAGGTTCCTTCCTGAACTGGGGGTGCACAAGGCAGGAGAGGGGAGAAGAGAGAACCCCCGCTCCATGCACAAAGTTCATACTGGAGGGACAGGGGCGCACACACGGGACCCTGGGCCCCCCAGCCCCCACGCTGGGCTGGAAGAGTGTGCGCACAGGTGGGGCCCCCTCTGGGGGGCGCCCGCTCACCCTGGCACAGCTGCACGGCGGAGCCCAGCAGCGCCACCAGCGAGGCGAGCACCAGACACTTGTTGAGCGACAGGTCTCCCCAGGGGAGCTCCTCGCTGGGCGGTGGCGGCGGCGACGGCGGCGGCTGCGGGGGCGGCCCGGCCTGCGCCTTCCTTCGCGCGGGACTGCGGGGAGCTGCGGGGGCAGGAGCAGGGCCTGGGCTCAGGGACCGGGGGCAGCTCGGCAGCCCCCACCCCCTGGCTGCCCTGGGCAGGTCTTGGCTTCTGCACTGAGACTCCGGGAATGTTCTAGAAGATAACTGACTTCCTGGCACCTTGGCTGGGGTTACCAGGAACTGGAAGAGGTTCCTTGTTCTGCTCAGACTCCACTCGCCCTCTCCTCCGCCCACCAGAACCGAGGGCCCAACTCAGGACCCGCCCCCCAAGCCCCTCGGCGTCCCCTCCAGTTCATCCCCCCTCCCCCCGCCTCCTACCCACGCACTTGCTCCTGACTTCGCGCTCTCTTTCCCGGGGTCCGGGGCCACCGTGAACACAGGCTCCTTTCCTGTCCTCTTGGGTTTGGCATCCACACCACCCGCGGGCTCTCGAGAGTCCTGTGGAGTTGCCGCTTGGCGTTTTCTCCCGGGGCGTCCAAACCGGCCCTTTGGGAGCGTGTGGAGAACCCCACCCCCACCCTAGAACAGCCTGAGCTGTGACCCCGGCGCCCCCGCTACTTACGCGGGGCCAGATGCTGGAGTCGGTCAGCCTGGGCGTTGCTGCCGTGGGAAAGGGGAGAAGCTAGGTGACGGGGACCCCGAGGCCAACACCACCCTGCGTGGGCGACGCACCTGTGCCAGCCAGGCTCCCTCCGCCCCCCACCCGCACTCAGGACAAACAGGGCGAGCAGGGCATAAGCCCGGCCAGTGTGTCCCCCAGCCCCACAGCTACCTGCATTCCTGTCCTCCCCGGGCCGGCCTGGGCAGGGCTCGGCCAGGGCGTGGGGGTCCTCGCCCGCCGGGCAGCTGCCCAGGCCTCCGTCCAGCTCCTCCGAGGCCCTGGTTGTCATCGGGATGTCTCAGCAGCAGCGGGGCCACAGACGGGCTGGGGGCGGGAGGACATGCCCGCGGAGGCCTCGGGACTCACACGGGGCGTGGCAGCCCGCCCTGACCCCGCCCCCCGCCGGCTTTGGGACCCCCCCCCCCACCTGGCCTGCCTTTCTGGGGGCCCGCGCCCTGAGAATACTGGGCCCAGAAAGGGCATGCAGACGTGAGTCAGGACGGAGCCCTGAGCAGGGCCGGCTCAGCGCCTGTCGCTTGGGTCACCGGCTATTTTTATCGCGGCTGCCCTTGGCCAGTGGGGTAGGCCCAAGTGACGTCCGGCCCCTCCCAGCCCTTTGCCCCTGCGGGGTCTCCCTCCAGACCCTCCTCACCCAGGGTTCCGGGCACCGCCTCCAGCACCCGCCAATCTAGGTGTTCTGACCCCAGCAGCCAGAACAGGTGGCCCTCTGGCCGTGACACGCAGGGGCACAGGGAGGTACCTGGGGTCTCGCATCCAGCACCCACTTTTATGGGCCTGTTCCCATAGCTGCAGATGAGGACGCTGAGGCTAGAGACTCGGGATCCAGCCCAGGTCTGCGGGCCTCCCAAAGTCTGCTCTGCGGGGTCCCCAGGGCCGCGTCTGCTGGCATTATGAGCCCCAGCCCCCAGCAGAAAGGGGACCCTTCCCGGGGCTGAGTCGGGCAGTGGGGAAGGGTCCGATGGGCAGGGGGAGGCCGTCCCAGGTGTGGAGGGCAACTCAGTAACTGGGGCCCAGGGACAGACGCCCTCCCCAGATCCCACAGGCCCCCACGTCTGCGCAGGCCCCCCAGCCCACTTACCCCACAGTCACATCACCAGCCTTGGTAGATGGGATGGGACTCGGAGGGGTGGCCAGGAGATGGACTGCAACAGATGGCTGAGCAGCTGGGCCGGCGCGAGAGTGGGGGAGGCCGGCAGGCGGTGGCTGCTGAGCGGCTCCCAGCATTGGCCGAAGGGTGACCCCACCCCACAGCACAGAGCCACGCAGGGGACTTGCTACCTGACTCTGAGGCTTGGAAAAGGGGTCTCAGGGTGGGGAGCACCTGTAAAGGGAGGTCACCCTGCCTTTCTCTGTCTGATCCGCTAAGCCAACTATGTGCCTGGGCGTGGGCCCACGGATGGAGGAGGCGAGGGGATCAGGGAGGACTTCCTGGAGGAGGAGCAAGACCTCGGTGCCTAATCCGGCCCTGCTGACGCAGTCGGGCACCAGCATGGAGGCCTCCGTTTCCTCATTAAGAGGCTATTTGGGGTTGGGCGCCCCTGGTGGAGTAATGTTCTTGTTCATTGGGTACCTCCCAAGGTCCCCGGTTCGTGCCCCGGTCAGAGGCACTACCAAAATGAACAGCTAAATAAAATAAACAAAAGCCTCCTTCTGCCTCTTCCTACTGCACCTTTCCTTTAAAAAAAATGCGCCTCCTGGTGGAGCAGCGGTGAGTTCAATCACCCCCCAAAGGAATCAAGCCTCATACCCGCGAGTTCCAGTCCTGGGGATGGGGGACGTGACCAGTGTAAACAACAAAATGGAGATAAAATAAAATGCTTCCTCCTCCTCCGTCTTCCTTCCTGTCTATTTGTCTTCATTCCTGCCTGCACCTTTCCTTAAAAAAAAAAATCTGCTTCACTGTGTCCCGGGCTGGCAGTAGGTAGGTTTGAACCAATTAAACAAGCAAGCAAGCCTGGGTTATGGCCGTGGCAGCCTGTTGGCTTTGTGTGTGTTTGTTTTGATTTTGAGAGGAAGGCAGGCAGGCAGGAAGAGAGAAGAGGAAGCATTTTATTTAGTTAGTTGCTTTCCCCATTGCTGGGCCCTGAACCAGGGTCCTCGGGCTGCATGTGGGCTGCTCCCCAGGCTCAAGCTTAACCCCTGAGCCACCAGGACGGGGAGAAGACAGAGAAGTGGCCAGAGGAGAATAAAAATAGAGGATTTCGGAGGAGCCCTCCTGCCCCGCCCCTAAGATAAACCCTGCTCACCCTGTGTTGCTGGCCCCTCCTGGGGCCTTATCTCTGAGAGCCACAGGGCTGTTGGTGGCTAAATCCCCAATGGAAGTGTCTCATGTCTTCTTGTTTACTTCCCTCGGTTCTGTGTGTGCTCTTGGGGGTGGGGGGAATAACCAAGGTGAACAGCTCAAAAAAATAAATGAATGTTCTTCCTCCTCTCTCTTCTTGCCTGCCTGCTCGCCTTCATTCCTATCTGTACTTTTCCTTAAAATAAATAAATAAATAAATAAATAAATAAATCAGTGAGACTCCTTACCTCCTGCCCCAGATGGCAGGCCTGGCCTCACTGACTTCAGTAGAAACCCCCAGCAGGGCCCATTTGTAACTATCCATCCTAGGCCCTCTGCTGTCTTTCCCAGCAGCTCACCTCCTCCAGGAAGTCCTCTTGGATGCCATCTTTCCCTCCAGGCAGCCGGGGTCCCTGCCCCTTGCAGATTTGTGACTCCACCGTCTCATCTCTCTCTGTCCCCACCCAGCAAGCCCATAAGACGAGAGGTGGCCTTGAGACCTGTGCCCATCGGAGTCTTGTCCAGTGTGGACACTCGCAAGTTCATTCACTTTTTTTTTTTTTTTTCCCCCAAGGTACAATCAAGAATGAAGGTGAGCAGGCAGGCAGGCAGGAAGAGAGAGGAGGAAAAAACACTTTATTTTACTGACTTGTTCATGGTTGTTCCCTCAGACCAAGGTCTTGAACCCGGGTCCTTGGGAATGTAGGTGGTCTGCGCTCAGCTGGAGGCAGAGGACTCAACCGCTCCTCCACTACACCAGTGTGCACCAAAGTCCATTTGCTTTTTTTTCAAATTTCTTTTGATTGCAGTAACTGTTTTACACATTAAAATAAACTATGTATAGGCTCCTCATGGGTGCAAGCTCCCTGGTTCCTCAGATATATGTCCACACACCCCATCCTTCATCACATCGGAGGGTTCTTCACCCTTGTCCAGTGGGCTCTGCCACGACGTGTCTCCTCCCTCTGTTCCTTTCCTGATTGGTCACCTCAGTTCTTTGACAAGTGTCCAAGGGTTGGTTTTTCATCTGCTCCTACCCATTTGCTTTTAATCCTCACCCAGAGCTGCAAGTCTCAGCAATGCCTTCGATCAAATAGTCCCCTCCTGGGAAAATTCCTTGGTTGCCCACACATTCGCAGTGAATGGTTTGCTCGACATTCAGGCCATGTATGTGTAGTTACCCTGAAAATTCCATTTTTTTTTATTACTTATAAATAGGGCAGAGATAGGTGAGAAATACTTTAGTGCACTGGAAGGGGGTTTGGGGAGACGACGAGTCAGCCACATGCTTTGAAAAATCCGTTTCTAGGGTACATTTCAATTTCGCCCTCACTTGAGGTCCTGGTCGGGGAAGTGTGTGCCTCTGACGCAAAGGAACGGTGGAAATAACCCTCAGAGGTGCAGCTCCTAGGCCAAGAAAGAGTTCCTTCAATTCGAGGTAAATTTGGGAGTTTGTATTTGTGCCTCAAATGCAAGACTCTGAGTCCGAGTGGGACCTGGAAGGAATCTTCTTGTTTTTGGCTGGTAAACACAGAATATACTCCAGACGCGACATAGGACTGAATCTCGCAGCGGTGAGATGTTTGGGCTTGGTTAAATCCAAATGTTACCTAGGACTTGAAATATGCTCCTGAATTTAACTGCCAGGAGTACTATTTTGGTTTAAAGTACAAACATTACACACAATTTATTGTACCGAATGAGCCTCAAGCCTCTAACATGGGAAGTTGTGTCTGCGTCAGTTGTTTTAAAACGTCCAAGGCCCACGAGAAAACCGGCATTATGACCAATCGTGATCAGATTATTACTGAAAACAGTTTCATCCAAGGGGGGGAGGGCGCTGGGACCCCCACCCTAAATACTCGGGGCCTTCATCGCTCCGGGAGCCCAGGGGAAAGGATTCCGGGAAGGGCACCCTAGGGAGGGCGACTGGCAGCACGGCGGAGACGGCGGTGCCCCCGAGACCCCCGAAAACGGGCCCCAAAGCGAAGCCCCCGCCCCCAGGCCAGGCTGTGGGGGCGGGGAGGGGAGAGGCGCGCGCCGCGCGTTCCCGGCGCCACGGCGGCCCTGCCCCCGCGCCCGCCCGCAGAGCCCCGCCTACCGGAGGGGCGGGATCCAAAACGTCTCGCCCAATCCCCGACGACACTTTACTCCGCCCTTAGGACCGCAGCCAATCATAGGCCTCGAGGGGCGGGTGCGCCGGAGTTTCCCGGCGGCCCCTGGGCCACCCCCGCGTGCGGCCGCGTTCCCGACGGCGTCTGGGCGTGGCCAGGGCGCGGCGCCTATAAAGGCGGGCGGCGGTGGCGGCGCCATTTTGCGGACGGCGAGCAGCGGCGGCGGCGCGGAGGGCGCAGCGGAGGTTTCCTGGTTTCGGACCCCAGCGGCCGGATGGTGAAATCCTCCCTGCAGCGGATCCTCAACAGCCACTGCTTCGCCAGAGAGAAGGAAGGGAACAAAGCCAGCGCCCGCGCCCACCCCCGCCGCAGCATGCCGCTCCTCAGCCTGCACAGCCGCGCCGGCCGCAGCAGCGAGAGGTGCGGCCCCGCCCGCCGCGCCGCGCCGAAGCTTCCAGAAGCGCCGCGCAGGCCGCGGGGCCCCTTTCTCGCGGCCGCCGTCGCCGTCGCCCGGGGCGCCGTCGGGGCGGGAGGGCCCGGGGGCGGGCGGCGCATGGGCTGGTCAGCTGCCGGGAGGAGGCGCTTCCGCTGGGGGCGCCCGCAGTCCGGCCTGCTGTGTTTGGGGGGGCACGTCGAATCTGGGGTGTCGGGGTTGGGGGACGCTGGGCTTCTCTCTGGTTCCGCTTGGGGCGCCCCCCGGGCCAGCAGCTGGGTGTATTTCGGGGCTTCCCGTGGGGCTCTGGTTGAAGTGGGGGGGAGTCCTGCCGGGGTACTGGGCTTGGGGGGGGGTCTCCGTGGGAGGCCGTGGCCCGGGTTGGGGACGCATGAGCGGGTTGGACATCCTCGGGTGCTGGTGGTCGGATGTGGGCCGAAGCAGGGGTCCGGGGTAGATTTCGGGGTGTCTTCAGGTCGGATTCAGGGGTAGCCGACTGGATTTGGGGTTCTCGTGGGAGTTCGTGTTGGGGTGGGATGCACTGGGAGAAAGCAGGTCGGATTTGGGGGGCCCTCGGGAGTTCAGGACTGGGTTTGGGGGTGCGGGTTAGATTTGGGGACACTGGCCCATAGTGGGTTTTGGGGAGTGCGGGGGGGTCACTCCGGTTGGTCGAATTTGGGCGCGAGAGTGGGTGCTGCTCAGACCTTTTTTAGCCGCAAAGTGCGTGGGTTTTGGGGGACCCTGGCGCCCGAGGACGCGCTGCAAGGCGGAGCCACGTAGGTGGGGTCCGCGCGCGGCCCCACGGAAGCGACTCTGGGGCCTTTGACCGGACAGCAAGCGGCGGCTGGCGCCCGGGCGGCTGAGAAGTGACACCGCCCCCCGGCCTGCGGGCGGACAGGGCCGCGGGGGCGCAGAGGGCCGGGCTCCGCGAGGCTCAGGCTCGGCTCTTCAGTTGCAGGGCGCCCCCCGACTGCTGTAGTAACCTGGGTCCAGGGCCTCGGTGGTGCTCCTGATGCCCCTCACCCACCCCTGAAGATCCCAGGTGGGCGAGGGAATAGTCAGAGGGATCCCAGCCTTGCAGCTAATTTATTTTACTCCGTGAGTACTTCCTGCGCGGCCGGGGGGCGCGGGGCGGGCCCGGGGGCGGGGCGCGGCGCTCCTCCCCGCGCCACCTGCCCATCGCCACGCGCCCCTCCAGGATAATCGGCTGAATGTGACCGAGGAGCTACCATCTGCCAGCGCGACTCGGGTGCTCAGCATCCAGTCCCGGCTTGCGGACGCCAGGCTCGTGACCTGGAGGGCGGTGCTGAGCGGCCCCGGCCTGTACGTGGAGGTCCCGGCAGGCGCGCTGCCGCAGGGCAGCAAGGACAGGTGAGGCCGGCCGCCCGGGCTGGGGGGCGGGGGTGGCCGGGCGCGGCCGGCGCTGACCCTCCGGCCCCAGTTTCGCAGTGCTGCTGGAGTTCGCCGAGGAGCAGCTCCGCGTCGCGCACGTCTTCATTTGCTTCCACAAGAGCCGCGAGGACCGAGGTAGGTGACGGGGACTCCCGGGCGGCGGGTGCGGGCAGGAGCAGCCCGTCGCCCTCTGACTCTGTCCTCCCGCAGCCGCCCTGCTCCGGACCTTCAGCTTCTTGGGCTTTGAGATCGTGAGACCGGGCCACCCCCTTGTCCCCAAGAGACCTGACGCTTGCTTCATGGCCTACACGCTGGAGAGGGAGTCCCCAGGCCAGGAGGAGTGAGGCCCTGCCCACTGCTGGGCCTGCCCGCATGTCGTGATTGTGCAAATAAACGCTCACTCCAAATTAGCCGATGTTTCTTGAAGTTGATAGTGTTTGTGATACTGAAGTACTTGCTTTAATTCTAAATAAAAGTTTCTATTTTACTTTTTCATTGCTGGTTGCGGTGACGGGAGCGGAGCGCCTTGTCCTTGAGGCCCAGTCTCTTAGTTGGAGGTTTGCAAACTGCCCGGTTTCCACTAGGGGGCTGCTCAGACCCAATAGAGGGCCCCAGGGGAGCAGGCCTGATGGGCCTGTGCCCACAGCCAGGCGTTTCCGGGGTCTGGCCCCCTGCCCCATGCTCTAAAGCATCTTCACCTTCAGGGGTCTGGTGCTGCACCCCCCTTACAGACAGCCGGGTGGCAGCCTGTCCATCGCCAGGCGCCTTTGCCCTAGCTGTCCAGGGTGGGCCCTGGGCTGCTGGGACTTTTCCCCAGGGTGGTGGGGGCTGTCTACAGTGGGAAGCTCCAGGGACCTGGAGCACAACCTTGCAGGTCAGTCCTAACCTCTGGAAGGCAGCTGGCTTCTGTGGAGGGGGTGGAGGTCACAGCCGTAGGCCTGTGGCCCTCCCTGCCTGCTGCCACTAGGAGCTCAGATTCCCTTGCAGACTGAGAAAAGGGCTGGAAGGGGGGCCTCCTTAATGGAGGGGCAAGAGCCTGGTGGGATTCGCATAAGTGGGGGTGCCATGGCAAGGCCAGGCCAGCTGTGTCTGCATGGTAGTGGATGGGCAGGGCCGAGCACAGACACTCAGTTTGGGCAGAGCAAGGGCTTTGGAATTAGGGTGTTGAAGGATGAAGAGTCTGAAGAGAAGGGTGGGAGCTTCTCTTGGTTGCTCCAGTGGGAGCAACAATCGGGCAAGTCCTGGAGGCCAGCACCTGCCTCCCCAGGTGGGGCAGTGTGGCTGGAGTGCTCAGCCTGTGAGGGACACCTTTGGGGCCTGAGGGTGCTATGAAAGCCTGTGGGATGTTTGAGTAGGAGAGGGTCCTGCTGGTGTGGGATTGGATGCCCCCACAGTCACGGGTTCCTGCGCCCACCCCTCAAGTCAATAGGCTCCCTAAGGGGGCCCTTCCCCCAGTTCAGTCCCTGTCTTGAAGCGCCTGACCTCGGGGGGCACAGGTGACAGGTGAAGATGAGCTGCTTCCAGGTGGGGAGCTCCAGGGCCCAGGAGGTACACGTTGCTGGGAATCCAGCACAGACAGCCTGGAGGCTGGACAGGACTTAGTGTCACAGGACCACGTGGGGGCCCCGGGCTGGAGCTTCAGGGCCCTCCCCCGCAGGACAGTTCGCCCAGGAGGAGCTCCAGGCCCAGGGACCCGCACAGGCCCCAGCAGCAGAGGGCACCCTGGTTCTGCCAGAGGTGGGGGCTGGGGGCTCCACGCTTGCAGTGACGAGCTGGAGCGAGTCCCACCCGGGAGAGTCGGTGGCCCCGGCGTCAGAAGCCTAAGGAGGCGCTGGCCAGTAGCCCCCGGCCTTTTCTGGAAGGGGCTGCCCACCCTGTCGCCTCAGCCTTGAAATGGGATCCCTTTCCTGTGGGCGAGCAGGGGTCAGTCCCACAGCAGCGCCAGCGCGTGGCCCAGCGAGGCCTCGGTGGCCTCCGTCAGGTACTCACTGCACAGCCAGTCCTTCAGGCCCGCCGCCTCCCCTCCCGCCGCGCGCTCCGCCAGGTGCAGCACCAGGAGCGCGCGGCGCGCACGTAGCCAGGGCCCCAGCGGCGCCCCGGGGCCGCGCAGCTCCGGCCCGGGCCCCCAGAGCAGCGCCTGGAGCGCGCCGCGCGTCCGGGCCGCCGAGGGCCGCGCACGGGCCAGCTGGGCGGCCAGGCGCTCCAGCCCGGCGGCCAAGGGCGCGGACACAGGCTTGGCGGGGCCGAGCAGCACGCCGATTAGGCGGCTCAGCTGCCGCGCGTGGGCCCCCGGGGGGCCCGGCGGCCGTGGGTGGACGCGGCCGAAGTCGGAGACGAGCAGCCGCGGGGGCCCGGCGGCCGCGCAGCCCCGCGGCGCCACCAGCAGCAGGCTTTCGGGGCGCAGCTCCGCCAGGGCCGCGCCCCGGGCCTCCAGGCGCTCCAGCGCGGCGCTCAGCTGCAGCAGCAGCAGCCCCACGGTGCTGGCGAGCTCCTGCGGCGGCAGCGCGCCCGCGTTCTCCAGCCACTGGGCCACGGTGCGCTCGGGCACCTCGGGCACCAGCACCGCCGGGCCGGCCCAGGGCGTGTCCGGCAGCGCGCCCTCTGGTACCAGGCCGCACAGGCCTTGCAGGTTGAAGTGTGGGGCCAGCGAGGCCTGCAGCTCCAGGCCCCACGTGTGGGGCTCCTCGGCTCTCGACTCAGACACCTGCCGATCAGAAGGGGCGCTCAGGGTCTGAGCACAGAGCCCCCCAACCACAGGGGCGCCTCCACCTGCCAGAATTCCCTCCCCCCCAGTCCAGCCTGGCCCCCTCTGACCTTGCCAGCTGGGCGGGGCCTGTCCTGTCCAACCTGGGACATAAAACGGTGATCCTAGCCACAGTCACACATTCCATCAAGCTCCTGCGGTCCCTCCATCATTACGATGCCTCTGACCTTAGGTCTAAGGGACTTTGTAGGACTCGGTGGCTTGGGGGCGCCCCCTGGTGGCCTAGCCGTCTAGTACACCCTGGGAGCAGTTTACGTCCATCCCAAGGTGGTGGGTTCAAGACCTGGGGCGGGGGAGCAACCAGTGCGAACCACTACATAAAATAACTGAAGTGCTGCCTCCTCCCCTGGCTCCCTGCCCGCCTGCTCGCCCTCACTCCTCCCAGCACCTCTCCTTAAAAAAAAAGTGACTTAGGCGAGTAAGTGCACCAAAATCCTGAAACGTTCAAGCCACGGAGGAAGTCGGCTGCGTTTTTCTGTTTTTCTGGTGCTTGTAGAGATTATCGTTTAAAGTGGCTTTCTAGCGCCAGAATTCACTGGGAGCGACTTGAATGCAGATTCTCGGGCCCCGGGGGCGGGAGGGGAATCCCTCCAGGACTCCCGCGCGCGAAGCGAGCAGGCCCCATGCTGGGGGCGCCGTCGGGGAGCGGGGGCGGCTCACCTTGGCGGCCAGCACGTGCCAGGCGTCCTCGTCCACGCGCACCAGCCGGTAGTAGGCGGCGTCGCCGCTCACCACGCGGGGCGCTCTGTCCAGCAGGCGGAAGCCGTGGCCGCAGTGGCAGGGCCCTGGGCGGCCCCCCAGCAGCCGGGCTCCGAGTCGGGCGTGCACCGCGTGCAGCCCGTCCAGCTGCCGCGCCTCCAGGGCGGCGCGCATGGCCTCTGGGTGGTGCAGGTGTCGGAGCGTGAGGCCCAGCCTGGCGTCCGGAGACCCAAAGGACAGCTCCGAGCTGGAACCGGCTGAGTCGCCGTCTGCCGGGCCCTCGTCCGCGCGGGCTGCCCCGCGGGTGGGTAGGGACTGGGTCCTGGCCAGGGTCTTCTTGGGCAGGGGCGGGGGTCTGGGCTGCGGCGCCGCGGAGAGGGAGCCCAATGTCCGGGCGCGGCCGGCCTTGGAGGGGAGCAGCTGGGCGCGGACCTCACCTGCGGGGGCGGGGGCGGTCCAGCGTGGGCGGGGGCACCCTTGGCCCCATCCCCCCACTTCCCATCCGAGCCCATGCTAGCTCCCCAGGGCCCCCTGTTCTGGGATGGGGTGCGTCCCACTTTACAGATGAGGAAACTGAGCTTCCAGCAATAGTGACCCTCCCTCCCTGGTGGCCTTTTGAACCTGTTTCCTCATCTGCAAGGTGCGGGGGTGGGGGGGGGGTGCAGTCTCAGCCTGGTAGTTTTTTCAAACAACTAAGTTTTATTACAGACAGGAGACTGGGGCAAAGCAAGTGCCACTGAGTTAAGTCATCGAGAGGTATTTTCTTAACCTGTAAGGAGAGGCTCACTTTTAAGCTGCAGCCATCTTGGGGGGCCGCCCCATCCGCCAGCCCAGCACCCCCAGCCCAGCCCCACCCCACCTGCCCCGCTCACCAAGGTTGCTGTACGTGGGCTGAGCAGTCCCGCTGGGGACACTGGGCCCAGGGCTCTCAGGATCATTCATGCTGCAGGGAAGGTCAGAATGGGGGTGTCACGGAGCCAGGTCCCCTGCCCACCCTTGACCGCTGTGTGACCCTGGGGGTTCCAGCCTTCTCTGGACTCCCTCCCGAGATGGGTGCATCACCATCAGCCCCTCTGGGTGGCGGGAAGGCCCCTGAGCTTTTGGGCCATGGACAGACTGCCCAGCCATGAGGACGGGCCATGGAGGGGACAGCTGGTGACAACACCAGCCCTCTCCAGCCCCAGCAGCGGGCCCCCAGCCTCCTGCACCATCCAGATCCCCCGCCACCTGGAAGGGTTTCCCCGCCGCCCCTGCCCTTCGCTGGCTTCCCTCTGGGCCGTCCTACCTGCTGGATGACAGTGACTGGGAGACGGATCCCCAAATGCTGCGGTTCAGGCCGAGTGACCTGCCCCCAGGCCAGCTGACACCTTGGGCCGGATCTCTGGGTGCCTTCCCGGGGTGGGGAACAGCCTTCCAGGCCCCGGGGGACCCAGGCCGGGGGGAGGGGGCCTTGGGGCGGCAGCGGGGGAGCCCGAGCCTTGGGGCTCTATTGAGCGCCTCACCTTTGGGGAGTTCAAGGAACCCCAGCTCAAGCCGTTTCAGGAGCAGTTTCCCTTTTCTCTGTGGCTTTCATTTCCTGCAGAAACACTTCCGCTTCTGGGGGCCCTTCTGAGAAGGCTCCCCGCCCTGTGGGCACCCCACCTCCCCGCACCCCAGGGCCCTGAGGGCCGGGGGCTGGGATGGATTTGCAGCCCACACCCCGGGCGGGCAGAGCTACATGATCCAGTCTGCTGTGTGCCCCAGGGAGTGAGGAAAACATGTGCACTGGGTGTCTCCTGACAGTCACACTAGCCGGCTTTTTCGCTAAAAATGGGATCCTCGGCGCACCTAGGTGGAGGAGTGGTTGGGCCTGCCGCCTCCGGCTGAGCGCAATCCACCTAGGAGCCAAGGACCCAGGTTTGTGTCCCAGGGCCAGGGGAGCAACCAAGATGAACAACTAAATGCATCGAATAAGTGTTCTTCCTCCTGTCCCTTCCTGCCTCTGCTCGCCTTCATTCCCGCTGCACCTTTGAAAAAGAAATAAAGGAAACTTGTCACTTTATCCTTCCTCTGCCTTCATGGATTGATGTCAAAAAGGCACTGGATGGCAAACTCCCGTCAGAATCCAGGGAAAACCATGTCAAGCTCGAGCCGACGCCCCTGCCTCTCTGTTGCCCTGGGCTTAAGGCTTGCCCGGCTCCTAACTCAGGCTGTCCCCCAAAAGTGTGGGCGATAAAGAAATCTCTCCAGACGCGAAGTGGGTTTGACTTCCCGGCTGGAGTGTGTGTCAAGCCAGGTTCCTGTTTTTCTCCAGAGCAGTGAGCCCAGAGACGCCAGGTCAACAGAGGACGTCACACCGCAGGCCCTGCGCAGGGAGGCGGGGCACCCACCCGTGCTGGCCGCTGTGAAGGTCCTGTGCCGTGTCCGGCAACGCTGACCCCCGGGGCACCTCCCAGGTGAGACCTCCTCCTATGTTTCTCTTTTCCTTTTTTTGAAGGAAAGGTGCAGGCAGGCAGGTGGGCAGGCTGGCGGGCAGGCGGGCAGGCGGGCAGGCGGATGAAGCATTTATTTTATCGAGTCGTTCATACTGGTTATCTGCCCCATCCTGAACCTGGGACTCGAACCCACTCACAAATGTCCGGCTTTCCTTTAGAGGCAATTGATTTAGCTGCTACTCCACCAGGGGGCGCCAATAAATAACATTTTAATGTCATTACCAAAAAAAAAAAAAAAAAATCAAATGGGCGCCCCCTGGTGGAGCAGCAGTTAGGTCAGTCGCCTCCAAAGGAGCACAGGCCACATACCCCTGGGTTTGAGTCTCGGGGGAGGGGGGAACTGCCAGCGTGAACAACTCAATAAAAATGAAATAAAGTGCTTCTTCCTTCTGCCTGTGCCTGTCTGCCTGCACCCTTCCTTTTAAAAAAAGAACATAAAAAAATCAAATGGATGCTGGAACTGTTTTTATAAATCAAATTTTTGTGGAACCAGGATCCGAGGAGGGTGGGCATTTCAGGGCATTTGGGGCATTTAAGTCATTCCTTTTAGGGGACTTGGACGTGTGTCCCTGCACCTCTGACGGGCGGGGCGGGGGGGAGGCGGGTACAGGCAGCAGGGGCCAGGGGTCACATCTTCAGGAGACGTCCCTGGCACCAGCACCAGGCCCGGTGGCGCTTGGCAGCAGCACATGGGGACCCCGCTCCTGCCTCCACGGCCCCTCTTCTGGACTGTCCCAGGGCTCTTTGTGGGAGAGAACAGTCTCCAGGTGGCAGCTACAAAGTGTCCCCAATGTGCCAGGCACGCCGCTGAGTCCTCCTGGACAATTGTCCCTAGAGGCCCAGAAATGGGGACCACTTGCCTCAGCCTGCCCACCCCCAAACTGGCCGGCAAGGTGTGAGTCGCCCCCAGGCCGGGCTCTTGGCCTCTCCAGCGTCGCCGGGAATGGGGAGGCATGTCCACGCTGATGGTGTGAGATGGGCTCTAGGGCCCGGCGGGGGCCAGCCCTGCTGCCCAACGTCAGACTTGACCTGGGGACCTTCAGCAAATAAAGCTCATCTGGGTGGCCCCTGGTGGCCTAGGGGTCTAGCTGCAGTCCACGCATCTCCCAAGGTCCCAGGTTCAAGACCCAGGGCTGGGGAACCACCGAGATGACCAACTAAATAAAATAAATGCTTCTCCCTCCTCTCTGCTCCTGCCGACACCTTCCCTTTAGAAAAAGAGAGAAGGCAAAGAAAACAAACCTCAGTATTTAAAGCCAGTGAGTGACACACAGTTGTGCTGGGTGGCCCCCCGGCTGAGATGAGCAGACACGGAGGATCAGAGGGTGTCGGCGATTTCCTCTAGGTCACACAGCCTGAGGGGACCCCTGGGTGGTCAGTGCAGTGGGGAGGTGTCCTGGGAGGAGAGGGGAGGGATGCAGATTTGCACAGCTAGGGAATCACCCCGAAAGATGCTGATGGCTCTGGGGGGTGGGGGGCGACCTGGAAAGAGCATGTGTGTGTTGGGAAGGTGGGGTTCAGAGCACATGAGGGTGCAGGTGGGCTGCGGGGACCCTGATGCTATTCCAGCTCCATCTGGGAGGGGAAATCAAGGCAGGGATACTGAGGACCCCCATATTTGGGGGAACCACAGACACCCCTTTGGGGAACCCCTCCTGGGGTTTCTGACCACCAGCAGGACAGGTGTCACCTCAGCTGGGACTTGGCTGGCCATGGAAGGATCCCCCCTTCCCGTACTGCTCCCTAAGGAAGGAGACAGGAACCCCTGGATCTGAGACCATCACCTGCCTTTGCTGCAGGACGCAGGCGGGTGGGAGACCCCCAGGGAGGGTCCCCGGTCCAGCACTCCCACCCCTCAGATTCTTCAAATCCCCCAGAGGGTCCCCCTCCCTGGCCCCTGACACTCTCCCATCCTGCAAGTCTCTTGCAGAGAAGGTGGCATCTTCCCATGTTCAAGTGGGGAGACTGAGGCACGGGGCTGGGTGCTGGGCTGTGACTTCCGCTAGCAACTCTGATTGGGTCCACCTCCTTCCAGAAGGAACACAGCCCGCCAAGGGGCCGGCGGGGTTGTGTGTCCTGAAACAGCCTGTGCCTCAGTTTACCCCTCCCTCAAGCGAGATCAGAGTGAGGATACAAGGCTTGATTGGTTTCTCTTCCAGCAACCAGGGGTCCTCACTTCCCTGCCCCCTCATCGAGCCCAGGGGCAGGGGGAAGGACACAGATGGGACCACCCCCCTACTTCAGAAAAGGGGGACAGATGTGGCCTGCACCTCATTCTGTCTCCAGCTCCCCTAGACCCTCCTCGTAGGATGTGGGGCTCCTTGGACCTTCTCTCTGTGAATGGGACCCTAACAGGACCCAGCTTCCCATTCTCCATCTGCATGAATGGAGTTCAGACAGCGCCAGGAACAGCATGGGGAACAGCATAGGTGCTCCTGAAGTTGCAGTCAATTATCAGCACAAGTCCTTCTCTCATCACCAAGGCTCCGGGCCTCAGGGTTCACTCTGGGGCTGGAGCCAGACAGTCCCCCCACCCTCGGGACCCCAGCTGTCCCTAATCCCTCAGCCCTGCTTCCTGATCTGGCTCCTTCCAGGAGAAGCACAAACCAGAAATAAAACCACCACAAACCACCTGAGGTTTGCTATGAAACCAGTGTCCTTTTTATTGGGTTTCAACCAAAGACATCAGGGTGGGTGTGGGGGCTGGGGGAGGATCTTGGCTCATGTGGGGACGAAGGTGGGGCCCGGAGAGAGATCTGGGTTCGCTGATGTCAACACAGCTGAGAACAACTGCCTCCCTTCTCGGCGACACAGAAGGCACTTGGATGACATTGAGGGGCCCCTGGGGTGGTCGTGGTCAGGAGAGAGCTAAGGAACAACGCCAGTGGGCTCTGTCCAGCTCTCGTGGAGGGTGAGGTTGCTGGAAGTCTCCTGCACCCTGACCCTCACGCATGTCCCCTAGTCTGGGGCTGGGCAGGACGGGAGAAGGGCTGTGTCCCAGTCTTGAGGTCTGTGAATCCTTCGCTCCTTATCTCCGAGGTGGCCCCAGATTTCCCTCAGGTCTCAACAAGCTCCCAAGGGGCCCGGGGTCCATGGAGCTCAGGATCCCCACGCCGGGCCCCTCAGAGCCACTGTACGGAGGAGAAGGACTCTGACCATCTCCGTGTCCTCCTCACAGGCTGAGATCACATGGCCGGGGAGCAGGACAACAGCTGACTGGCTGGCTCAAGTCCAGCACCCCCTTTCTGGAGCCTGGCGCCCCTCATGGTTGGTGACCTCACCGTCATCGGCTGGGCAGAAGGTGGGGACCAGACCTGGGCGGGGAGGCGGGGACATGGAGGATCTCTGTGCCATGTGGGACTCCTTCTGCAAAACCTCAGCCCCCACTTGCTTATTCCCAGTGACGGAGAGCTCGCTACCTGCAGAAGCATGGCCGTGACCTCGGGGACACAGCCATGCATCCAAGACGTCTGATTCTCAGGCCCTAAATCTGCCCCAAAGTGGCAGAGACCAAGGTCACAGTCTCCCCACAGCTGTGGTCCAGCCTCCTCGTTGCCTGAACCACTGTACTGGGTCTGGTGTCCATGCAGCGCCCCCAAGGACCGCCCACTGCCTGCTGTCGCTCCCCACGGGCAGTGGGCCTGGGCTGGCATGGGGAGCCACCCCCAGGCCTCCTCTGCATCTCAACACAAGGGGCGCTGCGCCGGCCGGCTGGAGAGGTGACCAGGGCACGTGCCCAGGCAGGGTTGCAGCAGCTGCGAGGGGCTGGGGGCACCCCTGTAGGTGGCGTGAGGCCCTACTGGGTCAGGATGTGGGGGTGGCAGCAGGTCAGGGGGCCAGTGTGCAGGGACCACCAGGCCTGAGGGTCCTTGGAGCACCCTGGCCCGCCGGACACCAAGCCCAGTGTGTCCCAGGAGGGAGCTAGATGTGACCCGTGCATCCCGGGTGCGAACTGAGTGTCTCGGGTGTGACCTGTGCGTCCCGGGTGTGAACTGAATGTCTCAGGTGTGACCTGTGCGTCCCGGGTGTGAGCTGAGTCTCTCAGGTGTGAACTGTGCGTCCTGGGTGTGAACTGAATCTCTCGGGTGTGAACTGTGTCCCAAGTGTGAGCTGAGTGTCTCGGGTGTGACCTGTGCATCC
>RJWH01009543.1:0-21989 GCA_004363575.1 Solenodon paradoxus | reverse complement strand
GAGAGTGGGTGAGACTGAGCGGAGAACCCACAGCATCTTGGGGGAGTTGGGGCGTTTCTTTGCGTGTTTCTTTAACGCGGGTGTGGAAGGCGTTGCATTTTTAACACAGCCACATGGTTCTCGCCTTAAATGATAACAATTACCAAAAATAGCAGACGTGTTACTCCAGAGCCCGAAGAATGGCCACCGGAGGAGGGAGAGGGCGTGGGACGTCGCATTGGGTCTGGCGATCAGGACTGGGGAGAGGGGTGGTTATCAGGGAGGCGGCCGGAGCCCCAGGACCCGCGAGGGGCAAGAAAGAGTGGGACGGACAAGAGGAAGGGATCCAGAGGTGAGGGAGAAAAAGAGGGGACCTGTCCAGACAGTGGGGCGCAGGGCGGTCGGGACGGGAGGCAGGGGTCGCGACGCGCGGGGCCCTCACCGCTGCTGAGCGTGGACTCGCAGTGCCAGATGTCCAAGCTGGCGGGTTTCCGGCAGGACTCCCACAGGGACAGGTAGTACTGGTGGTCGGCAGTGACCCAGGCCGGGCTCAGCACGGCCCCCAGGTCCAGACACAGCGCCAGGAAGATGCACACCAACCCGACCAGCTTCAGCGGGGTCAGCACCGAGACGCGCACCTCCTCCATGCCGCTGCCCGCCGAAGCCATGCCCCGGGCGCCGCAGTTGGCCGACCCCGCCGGAGACGAGGACGCCGGGCGGGTCCGGAGAGCCGGGAGCCCGACCCCCTGGGGAGGGAAGCGGCCGCTCTAGGGGTTTCGCTCCCTCGGGACTCCGCGCGCCTCCTGCCGCGTCGGGAAGGTGGGTCTGCGGGGACAGCCGGCTGAGGTGGGGGTCGTCTGCAGCCGCTGCGACGCTAGCGCCCATTCTGGCCCGTTCCTCCCTAGGTTGGGAGAGATGACGCTGATCCCAGAGGGGCAGCCAGCTTTGGCTCGCCCGCTCCACCCCTGCCAGGTGTGCACAGAGCAAGTTTCTCCGTTTGGGCTCCAGGTGCTAGTGTTTCCCAGCCCAGTGCATACTCTCAGCCCCTACCCCGCACGCAGCCCAATTCTTTGAAGCTGTCGACCTCTTACCAGCACGTGGAGCCAGTCCCCTCTCATACATCTCATATAAGAGGTCTCACACACTTTATCTTTGTGTGTCTCTTATTTCACTTACAGCATGTGTCATATTTCCATTCATTTTTAAGGTTGAAATACATATACACACATGCATGTTATATTTTGTTCAACCATTCAATTGTCAGGATTGTTTCCACCTTTTGTCAGTTGTGAATATTGCTGCTTCCAATAATGCTGTACAAATATATTTGTTGAAGCCCCTACTTTTAATTATTTGGGGTGTATACCCAGAAGCAGTAATCCGGAATCACGGAGTAATTCTATTTTCACTATCTACAAAAAACACACTCCAAGCTGACATTTTGTAAAGCAGGATCTCAATAAAACAAGAAAATGACTAAGACAACTGTATTAACTAGGGATGCGTGCTGGCATCTGCCGTCTTCTCAGGCCTCTCAGGACTCAACTTATACTACAAGGACCTACAGGAAAGGCGTTGCTAAAAGAATACAATTTCACTATTTTGTACCTTACTCTTCAACACATTACCTCGTGACCAGGAGAATGTTTCTTTCATGTTCACTTCTCAGCAGACTATTTGCCATTTTGGTTCCACTGACAATGATGAGTCAGCTTGCTTTTCTAGATTCAATGGTTCTCAGTCACCAGGTTTTGTTATGTTCCTACTTCTGAGAGCTATGATTCTCACTGCTTCTTGTGCATCTGATGATATGCTAATTTATAAATCAATGATCAATACTGATGCCTTCCCAGGGGTTCCTCAAGAACCCACCTTTAAGACTCTGAGGAAGGTGGGACTTCCAGAAAGCTGGGGTGAGTAGTTTGGAGAAAATCTTACCCCTGGAGAGACATCTACTGGTGAAATTAGCAAAGACAATCATTCCAAGTCAAGAGTTCCAACAAGACTTAAAGAACTACTGATTTAACAAATCTATGGAAACTAAGAATGGTGGAGAGACAGTACCACAGCATTGAAGGAGAGATAGTATCCAGGTTTCCACAGTTCTGCCTTGTATAAATGTTCCAGGAGGCTCGGCATTGGAGGGTAGCTCCCATGTCCCCAACATATTGGATGAAAGTGCTATTCTGAATGAAATACAGATAACTGGATACTGGAGAGAGAATTAAAGTGGAAGAGAAGTAAGGTTTACTTTAAATAAAAATAATTTAAATTAATGATTGGCATTTAATGTACAATAAAAAAAGTTGAGTTTTAGAGTTGATAATTAGGACTGAAAGACAAGGTGGTAACTCTTGAAGGGAGGAATTTTTCATGGCTAGTATAGAATAAGGGTGATTAACATCAGAGTTCAGATTTAATTATCAATCGCCCTAGAATAAAGTAAGTGAAGCTGTGCTTTCTGATAAACTTTTATTGTTACTTGATAAAAGAGCAAACAAATTTTAGCAAATTGTTTTTCATAGCACTTTTTAAAAAGAGAGTAAGGGAAAGGAGGAAGAAGCTTTAGGAAGCAAGGGAAGAAAGGATGGAGGGCGGGAAGGAAGCATTCTTATTTATTGATTGATTTTAGTTGTTTCCCCTAGCCCTGGGTCTCAAACCTGAGTCCTTGGGTTTTACATGGTTTACACGCCAGTCACAGACTTAGTGCCTGAGCCACCAGTGAGAAGTTTTCATAGCACTTTGTAAGATAAAGCAGAACCATAAACACACTCAGATATGTATATTCCTTTCAACAGAGCCCTTTCTCTTGAGTGCCTATTGAAATATCTTAAGAGTTTATTTAAATGTTTTTACCAATCCGTTGTCATTTTTGTTTCAATCTTTCAACACCTACTTAGTCATATGTTTTAATATTTTGTGTATGTCTCAAAGGAGAACACATTGTTTTTCATAAACTGAATTGTTTAGCTGATGCTCATGAGTGTCTGGAATAGAATTTTTATTTTTAATACTGGAGACAGACTTCATAACAAGAGAAGCAGGATGTTCACAGGGAAAAATTCAGTCTGATTTCCTTTTGTTGCTCAAGATTCTGGGTTCATCAAAATTAATATGAAAAAATGAATAGAATAAAGTTGTATTTTAATCTATTAAAGCAATCTAATCTACTACTGAAAAACTAAAAGAGCAACTATTAAAAAGGGCACAGTTATGATTGTTGCTAAACTTACTATAAAATATTTTCCCTTATATGTTTCTTAATTCTATCTCTTTGTGATATATTTTAAATTAGTGGTATTTTCCTATTTTAGTTTTTTCAGTGTTACTCCTAAGCCCCTCCATGAAACAGGAAGGGTAGAGGGAAGGAGAGTGAGCGGGAAGGAGCAAGAAATGTGTGTGTGTGGGGGGAGGAGATGAAACAATGGAGATGAAAAAGCCCTTCTAAATAAAGTATATATGATTTGCTTTCTCCCATTTTAAAAACATTACTCTTTTTATTGTTTTTCTATTGTCATATTTAATTTCTTATGTGATTCACATACAAACTTTTCTTTTAAATAAAAAATCAGTGATGCAAATTTTCTGAAAACGCACCTATCTCATTCATCCTTTTTCTTCCCCTAGCATAAGTGATTGCCTTTCTTTCCACATTGATACTTAATCTTTGAGATTTAACAATAATTTACAAAAAACACATGCCAAACTGACATTTTGTAAAGCATGATTTCAATAATAAACAAAATGTATAAAACTATTATATTAACCAGGGTTGAGTGAAGACATCTGGCATATAAGAGTTTTTAATTTTTATCTTTTATTTTTAATTTTAATTGTTCTTTTTGTTTTGATCAGTTTAAAATGTCATTATTCTTGGCCATCCACTGTGTTGAAAATATAATCCTGTTCTATAGGAGTAGTCTGTTATTAAAATACAGACCTTAGATTTGTGTAGTCTAAAGACAGCATTGAATTAGAAAATTATGCAAAGCTCTTTAAATACACTATGTGTTCTCCTCTACCACCCACCAAAGAATCTCAAGAGAGTCCCTAGTCTAAAACACCCCTTCGGTGGGTAAAGTTCTTTTCACCCTTGTACGGGGAGATAACTGAAGTCTTGGAAGATTAAATAAGAGATAATAAATGTCCGGCCACTGGTGCTTTCTAGTTTACATCTCTTTTGTGCCCCAATATTTTATGTCAGTTAATACAACATAAGTTTATTTAACAAAACTATATCTACTCATCCAATTAATCAAATTAACCAGTGTTCTCTACTGTCTCCATAAAGTAAACCAACCAATGCCCAAGGAATAATCAAGACTCAGGTTTAATAAACTACTCTATTGTAGGCCCACTTCCCCAAAGAGACCAATGTTTATCAAGAATGATCTGCGTTGGTTATGATAATTGTTTACAATATTAAATATGTTCTGATAATTGCATAATTAATATTTACAATCAATAAAAACAATGTGAGTAGCTGATGTGAAAACTGAGTTGAATACTCGCCTTCATTCCTGCCTGCACCTTTATTTTAAAAATAAAATCAGATCAGGACATTATAGAAACAACAAACCAACATCTCTCACGAATAGAGGTGAAAAAAATCCTCAATAAAATATTAGCAAGTAGAATTCAACAGTGTGTAAAAGAATTACACACCAAGACCAAGTTTGTGTAGCTACGTTCTTAGCGAATATTATGTCCAAAACACTATAAATATTGTAAATGAAAGAAAGTGAGTTTCCCGAATGCAACAGAAGGTTAGGTTATGCTTTTCAATCCATTCAGTCACTCTGTCTTTTGGTGAGTTCAATCCATTAACGTTAAGTGTGATTACTGATATGTAACTGTTTATTGCCATTTTGTAATTTATCATCTAGGTGTTATTACAGATAGTGCCTTTGGTCTTCTTTTTCTCTTTTAAATATTTTAAATGATTTCCTCCATTCTAGAGAAAGCAAGTCCACATTTGATGAGTACAACTCTAAAAAATATGGCAACCCTAAAACCATTTTGTTTCACAATTACATTTTTCATTATGATAATAAGCATACTTATGAAAAGGGACATATCAGTTTAACTAGTAACAATTAAATGAATGCATGTGTACCCAACAGCACATTTAGAAGAGAATATTATCAGTACCTCTGAGTCCCCTATATGGTCCTCAATGATCTCTCCTTCCCCTCTTCAGAGCATATGTATTCATAGCCCCAAAACATATATTACTCATTCTCTGGATTTTATATTTTTAACACATACATGATTTGTTATTTAGTTTTACTTCACTTAGTAATAGGTGAATATAATCCTAGAGTCAATATTTTCCTGTGATGATCTTTGGACTTCATCTATACTGATTTATACAGCTGTTGTTCTTTCTGTTGCATAACATTCTAGTGCCTATTTTGAATGAGTATTGTAAGTCTATTCTTCTATGGAGGAGGGTCATTTGGGCTGATTCCATTTTTTACTTTTAAGAACAATGCTGCTCAGAACATTTTGTAAGCATTGCTTAGTGTATATGTGTAAGTGTGACATACTAAAAAGTAGAACTATGGGTCATAAAATATGCTCCTTTTACCTTTATTGGACAATACCAAACTGTTTTCCATTTATACTTCCACCGGCATTTTGTACAATAGAATTTCGATTGTTCCATCGCTTCATGATCATTTTTTCCAAGAGTTTAATTTTTAGTTTTTTAAAATGTTTAGCATCTCTTCTGGTATACTGGGATTACTAGACTGACAGAAGAGTGATTTTGTAAAGTCATCTGTTTTCTGTTTATGGAGAAGAGTCACTATTTGGCCTTGTTTTCGTTTTACAGTACAATCTAAAGAATGTAAGTTGGTGGTTTTGTGAGGAAATAACAAATTATTTGATACTATCAGAGCTTATTAATTTGAATATTTCTAGCTTAAGGGACCACTGCCAGAAGATGGCATAAATACACTAAATAGGAATATGAATAAATATTGAAAGAGAAACATTTCTAGTTAAGGATCACACAAAGTAGTTTAGAATTATAGTAGGGGAGATTAGAAAGATGGTGACTGAGGTCTTTCCCTGTTTCATATCTAGGGGATATAACTAACCTTTTTCTGAAGCGATAACAGTAGGGAACCCCACATTACCCCCAGAAACTCAGGAACAATAGCAACTGCATTGAGGGGATCCTTGGAGGAACTGTACATATCTGAGCATATCTGGAGGTGGGTTTGGAAGGACATGCTTGATAGCAGTTGTGGAGAGGCAGCAGTAACAATTTTGACTGTGGGAGCCACAATGGTCAAGACAGCCAGTAGGATCAACTAACAGGGCAGCAGATTCAGCCTCGGATCCCAGGGAGGGAGTGAAGTTTGTAGGTAGCACATACTTGGCTTGAGTGAAGCCCAAAGAGAAGGGGTTCAGCTCAGGATCTCAGACTCCACACAGGTCAGAAGCCCAGCAAAGAGCACAAAGAAGAGGACTGCATTCCTCCCCAAATACTCTTTGGGACCTGTACTCCAGTGGAGAGTTGCTCCATAATCACAGTAGACAGACTACCGGAACCAGTTTTGGGAACTCTGAGAAGAGGGCTGATCTTCATAATATCCATAGGATCAGTATTCCCCACCTTCTGCAGACTGCAACAAAAGCTACTCCCCTCCCTCTGCCTGTGCATCCCTCGCTTACTCAGCAGCCATCCTCCACTTCCATGAGTCAGCAATACAGCCTTACTATGGAAGCCTGCAAAGGTCAAATATACAAAACAAAACCAGCATACCACCTGCCAATGAAACAAAAAATAAGTAGCTCAGCTACAAGGATCCATCAGTGGGGAAAAAGATCTCAGTATACTTCAAAATCTTAAGGTATTATAGCATCACAAGTAGATGACACCTCATCAGAAACCAATTTTGAAAACATGAAGGATTGTTTCTTTATAATGGATAAAGAATTAAAAGCAGAAATCATAAAGCAATTCAAATAAATAAAAGAAAATTCAGAAAACAGGTCCAAGAACTACAACAGGATTCAGCAAACAAGCCAATAAACTCAAAAATAAAATTAATGAGTAGAAAGCAGATTGAAGTTTTACAAAAGAAACTTATAGACACTCAAGAACTGGGGAATTCAATAAATGAAATTCAGTGTACCAAAGAAAACTATGGAAATGAATGGCCAGATGGAGAAAAGGATCAGTGATACAGAGGACAGAAATATATAAAAGAGCCAGGTGGAAGAAAAGAGAGAAATTAAATATAAAAAAGTGAAGAAATACTCCAAAATTTATCTGACTCTATTAGGAAAGGTAACATAAGAATAATGGGTACCTCTGAAGAAAAGAGAGAGAGAAGGGAACAGAGAAAATATTCAAACATATAATTGCTAAAAACTTCCTAAACCTGGGGGGAATAAAATGAACATACATGTCAATGAAGTCAACAGAACTCCTGTTATCTAAATGCAAAAAGACCTTCACTGAGGCATATCATTATCCAACTCTCAAGAGGCCAAGACAAAGAAATAGTATTAAAGACGGCCAGGCCAAAAAAAAAAAGGCAAGTAACATATAAAAGCATTCCTATTCCCATCAGGCTATTGTCAGATTTCTCAACAGAAAATATACAGGTCAGAAGAGAATGGAATGACATGCTCAAAATATTCCAAGATAAAACCTCCCAGCCAAAAATACTATATCCTACAAAACTATAAGATATGAGTGAGAAATAAATGTTTTCCCTGATAAACTAAAGCTGAAGGAATTTGTTGCCATGAGACTTCCTACAAAAAGGGTTAAAAGAAATGATGCTCTTCTATTTAAATAAAAAAGCTCATGAAAACTAAAGAAGGCAACAGACAGATAAAAACCAGAAAGCAGAAGTCAAAATGTCCATAGTAAATCCTTAAATATCAGTATTACTCTGAATGTAAATGAACTGAATTCACCAATTAAGAAGCACAGAGTGGCTAGAAAAAATTAAAAACAAAACCAACTATATACTGTTTTCAAGAGATTCACTTAGACATAGAGACAAACATAGACTTAAAGTGAAGGGATGGAAAATAATATCCAAGCCAATAGTAAATCTAAAAAAATGGGAAACACTATACTCTTTTCAGTTAAATAGACTTCTGGCAAAAAAGGTAACAAAATATAAAACTGGTCATTATATAATGATAATGAGGTCAAAACAACAGGCAGATATAACACTTATAAGTATATATGTACCCAATATAGGAGCATCCAACTGTACCATGGAATTATTAACAGACCTAAAGGGATACACTGACAGCAACACAATAATAGTAGGGAAGTTTAATACTCCACTCATAGTAATGAGTAGATAATCAATACAGAAAATCCATAAGGAAACAACAGCTTTAATTACAAGTTAGATGAGATAGATAAAACATATATAATACACACAAAAATGATAATTTATAGACAGACATTATTTACAGCATTTTTTAAAATAGTCAAGAGATGGAAACAACCTAAGTGCTCATCCACAGGTGAGTGAATAAAGAAGATGTGTATATATATACAGTGGAATATGATACAGCTATCACAAAAGATGGAACCTACCGGACTCTCAAAGGGAAGACTAGGCATCAGGCACCTGAACGGCCGCTGTAAGGTAAAATCTGGCCTGCCCTCTGGGCAGAAGGGGAGATTGATCGCCTCCCAAGAGACTAGTCCCAAGTCTCAGTCATGATGGGATTGCTAGAAGTTTCCTGGTTGGGGATCCCCGGGGCAGGGGGGAGAGAGTCTGTAGAGTGCTGTGTGTGAACGCAAGTGCTGTGTGTGAATGCTTCTGGGAGATCTTGGAGAAGTTAAGTTAAACCTGCAGTCTCGGACTGTATGTAAAAGGACAAGCAGAGTGTGTAACTCTGCAATAAAGATTGAGATGAGGGCTGGGTTGGTTCTGTTAGGGCCGTGTTTGCCTGAATTGGGTCCCTCCTTGCCCAGGACACTCTCGCTGGCCTGCCCGCCTGGTGACTAGGCACTGACGTGAGAACAAGGCTGCGGCCCACAGGCCAGGCTCTCCCTGCCGGCACGCTGCACTGGCATGGGTCGCTTCGGTGCTCCCTGCGTCTCTGGCCACCTGACTCCCTAGCCCACGGCTCCCCTTCTGCAGCGATGGCGGTGGGAGCTGCCTGTGGGGCTGGGAGGGGCCAGATGGTCTGACAGGCCCAGGGCCTCTTGGTGGGCATGCGCCGCACGGGAAGGGGGAACCCCAAAGGCTCCGGGCAGAGACCATGGCAGGTACAGGGGGCGGAGGTGCCGGGACAACAGGGGCGGGGAGCAGGCACCAGCAGGTGGTAGGGGTGCTGGCACGCCCCTTCACCACCGCCCAAGGCGGCTGCAAGTCTGGGCTCTCGCGCAGGCTCTCAGGGCCCCAGCCACGCTGCCTGGCAGATGTAACTGCGGTGGGGTGCAGTGAGCTCGGAGCCCGCCCTTTCATCCGACGCCCTGGTGGTAACAAGGGACAGAGGGAGAGCCTCCCACTGACCATTCCCCTCCCAGAACTGGAACGCCTCCGGGCCCCTGCTTCTGCACACCGCAGCACCTTGGCTAGTGGCAAGCAAAAAAATAAAAAAAACACCTTTGCCTTTTAGAAATACTTGTAAGCCTTGCAGGCATCCCCAAGTAATTATGGGGTTAAATTGGATCCCAAAAGACTCCATACTCTTTGTAAATTAAGGGGACCTTAAATCTTCTCCACAGTGAGAACTCTTTACAAAGTTGTGACAGGAAACCCAGGCCACCCTGCTCAGTTTTTCCATATACTAGACCAGTGATTGGAGGATGCCCAGGGTGAGCCTCTGTCGGTCCCGTTCTGTGTTAGTAGTGATTTAACAAGTCGGAAAAGGAAGTAGAGGCAGACAAACCTGTGTTGGGACAAAACCTAGATGTTAAAGCTCCCCACTCTCATCACGCTCATGAGTGTCAAGGGACAGACAATAGAATCACACCGTGCCTCATTTAAGCCATGGAGAGGGAGCCAAGACCTGCAGGTAGGGGCTGGCAAACCAGGGGCCAAGTCCAGTCTGGTTCCCAGGAGCGCTAAAGCTGAGATCATTGCTTCCAAGGCTTCTGCTGCCCAGCGGGTCTTCGGGCTGCCTGGGTAAAATGCAGGCATCGCTCAGAGAAGGACAGGGGTGCCCTTGGGTGCTCTGAAGGCCACGCCTGCCCCTCATCTGTGCCTGTAGCCTGCAGCTGCCACTGCCTCTGCTGAAGTTGTTTCGAGTGACGACCTGACACCTCGAGGGTCTTGAGGTCTCTGGCACAGCCTTTGTCTTCAGCACAGCCCAGTGGAGGGGCCAGTTTAAAGCAGATCCTGCCCAGCAGCAAGCATGACACCCTGGGCGGCCCTCGCCCTCCTCTGGGGATCGCTATGCGTGGGCTCTGGATGCGATGAGATAGAGACCCAGGAGCGTGCCTGCTACAACGCCAACTGGGAGCTGGAGCGCCCCAACCAGAGCGGCCGCCAGCGCTGCCAGGGCGAGCAGGAGAAGCGGCTACACCGCTACTCCTCCTGGCACAACAGCTGGGGCACCATGGAGCTGGTCAAGAAGGGCTGCTGGCTGGACAATTTCAACTGCTACAACAGACAAGAGTGCGTGGCCACTGAGGAGAACCCGCAGGTGTACTTCGGCTTCTGTGAAGGCAAGTTCTGCAAGGAGCGCTTCACCTACTTGCCTGAGGCTGGGGGCCCTGAAGCCCCCCACACTGCACATGGTGCTGGCATACTCGCGGCTGCCCATCGGGGGACCTCCATCCTCATCCTGCTGGCTTTCTGGATGTACTGGTATCGCAAACCCCCCCTACAGCCACGTGAACGTCCACGAGGACCCTGGCCCTGCACCCCATCCCCTTTGGTGGGCCTGAAGCCGCTGCAGCTGCTGGAGATCAAGGCCCGGGGGTGCTTCGGCTGCATGTGGAAGGCACAGCTCAGGAACAACTTTGTGGCTGTTAAGGTCTTCCCTCTGCGGGGCAAGCAGTCATGGCAGAGTGAGTGGGAGATCTTCAGGACCCCTGGCATGAAGCATGAGAACCTGCTACAGTTCATTGCCGCCACGAAGCGGGGGCTCAAACCTCGAGGTGGAGCTGTGGCTCATCACAGTGTTCCATGACAAGGGCTCCCTCACGGATTACCTCAAGGGGAACGTCATCCCATGGAATGAGCTGTGCCATGTGGCAGAGACGATATCCAGAGGCCTGTCGTACCTGCACAAGGACGTCCCCTGGTGCCATGAGGAGGGTCACGAGCCGTCCATCGCCCACAGGGACTTCAAGAGCAAGAATGTGCTGTTGAAGAGCGACCACACAGCCATGCCGGCTGACTTTGGCCTGGAAGTTCGCTTTGAGCCGGGGAAGCCGCTGAAAAAATAAACCCACGGGCAGGTGGGGACACGACAGGATGCCATCAACTTCCAGAGAGATGCCTTCCTGTGCATCGACATGTATGCCATGGAGCTGGACCCTGATATGTACAAGCACCTGTTTTTGCACATTGGCCAATCGATCCTGAGCTACAGTGACCCCTAACTTGAAGCCCGGGACATCCACCAGATCTATAACAAATTCTGGAAGAAGAAGGGTAAACTCAAAGAGCAATTTGAACGGGGACCTTCCAATGCCCTTTTCCTTGTGAAGTTCTGGGCAAACCTCAGCACCAACATTGAAGATGAAGGCAACTCCTGCCACGATGTCTCCAGCCAGTATGAGAGGCCCAAGAACATGAGACTCACCTGTTCCACAATGGTCTGCTCTTTTGGGAAGCATACGATGGAGAAAATGGAGACAGAGTACACCCACTATGAGAACGGCCACTTCTACTGCATTCACTGGTCCCCACGTGAGTACATGATTAACTCCATACACAAGCTGAAGCACCTGCCCAAGAAGTGCATGATAGACAACATGCTGGAGAACTTCACCATCTTGCAGGTATAATGCAAGGCAATGGGAAGAATGGCTGGCATGCCTTCTCAGCAGCCTGCACACCCATCTTCCCTCTCACTGCAGGAGGTCACTGACAGAGGCATATTGGGTATGCAGTTGTATTGGACCAGACACTATGTAGGCAAAAGCCTTGTCTGAGGAATGATCAGCCCAGAATATAGAACTATGGGCCCTAGTCAGGGCATTAAAACTCAGCAAGAATAAATGCATCAACCTCTATGCCAGACTGGCACTGTGCCCTTGCCACTCTACATTGTACATGGAACTATAAGAAAATAACTTTTGACAGCAGAAGGAGAAGAAATTAAAAATAAAGAAGAGATGTTAAGCCTACTAGAGGTAATTTGAAAGCCCAAGGAAACAACAAGCCATATGCTGCAAGGGGCATCAGAAAGAAAAGATGGCTAAGAAACAGACAGTACTGTCAAGAGTCATGCTAATCTAACAGAGGAAGAATGATGAGCACACCCAGACCACAGAAGCTATGCCAGGACAACACCGGATAATCTTTCAGCAGCGTGAACTTAACCACCTAGAAAAACTGCTCTAGAACCCTTGTTACCCGACTGCTTAATGACAGCGCTGCATCCTTTGTGCACAGAACAACGCCAGACAGGGTCCTGTTGGATCAACAGGAATTCAATGCTGTGGCCACTCCCTTAACGATTTAAAGATAGGATCTAGCAGAGGAGATAGATGTCACTTAGTTTTATCTGCACATTCTCTGTACAGAAAAGGGAAGTAACCAAGACACTGCTAAAAGACATTATCCCTTGGTAGGGGATATAATTAACTATAGAATCAGACAATGGCCCAGGCAGGCTTCACAGCAGATGTAATACAACAGATAGCTAGGGCCCTAGGTATCCAGTGGAACTTATACACGGTCTATTGGCCCCAGAGTTCAGAAAAGGTAGAAGGCATTAACCCGACCCTCAAACAGACTATGGCTAATTTATGTCAGGAAACTAGTCTACCCTGAACAGAATTCTTCCCATAGCCCTCCTATGGGAATGCTGTACCCCTAGGGCCAGAATAAAATCTCTTTCTCCGTTTGGAGACTCTATATGGTAAAACCGATTGCATTAAATAGATGGGAAGGGAAACCTAAAGACACCAGAAGATTATGTATGAGAAAAAAAACTGGGAAAGAACCCCTTCAACCTACCTGGAAGGGACTTTATCTTGTCATACTAACTTCTCCCATAAGCCTTAAAGTTACAGAGCCGGATTCCTGGATCCATCACTCCTGAGTGAAGACAACCTACCAGAGCAGCGGATCGCCCAGTCAAGGGAGAGACCCCTCCAACCAGAGCTCTGCCTGGACTGTCCAGCAGTTGTCTCCCACCCATGTCAGGCTGACCTGTGATCCGCCAGAGGTTTAGACAACTGATAACCCACCAGGAGACCCCATGTCTATCTGTCCATTGCTCTTATCATACTCTGAGCCTTACTCCTCTCAGTTGCCTTGTCAGCTCTGCAGATCCCTTCCATGGGATTGCTACCTGTCAAGCTTATATAGACCACTGGCAAAATCAGGCCTCAGTTTTTCCTCTTAGGAAAGTCTATAGGGAAGACATTAGGAATTAAAGTTTATGTTAAGTCAGACAGACCAAAGTGGAGAATAGACACTGGTCTTACTTCGACTGGTGGTGCTAACGGATGGGGCAATGAATGGCCACCTGAGAGAATAATTCAGACCTATAACCCTGCCACTTAGGCACAGAATTGCACCTGGGACTACCAAACCCCCCATCTACCTCCTAAATAAACTAATAAGATTACAAGCAGAAGCAGAAATATCACTTACTGGCTACCCAGACAAGAGCTGCAATCCTCCAGAACCAACTGGCCTTAGATTACTTATTAGCAGAAAAAGAGGGGTTTGCACTAAGTTCAATTTAACAAACTGCTGTTCACAAATAGATAATGAGAAAATAGTTAAAGATATTGCCAGAGACATATGGAAAATATTCCATGTTCCAGTCGAGAAATGGGAGCCTCTCTTTGACTAAAAATGGTTTTCTCAGTTTACTTGAATTAGAGGATTTAAAGATCTATTAGGAACCACGGGACTCATTTTAGGGAGCCTGCCTATTACTCCCCTTGTCCTCTACCTGGCATAATAGGCCTGATTTTATCCACCAAAAACAGAGTTGGTTAACAGGTCACAACGAGGCATGTCTGCTGGCTCGGCAGTATAACCCAATACCCCTCAATGATGAACAAGAATACTAACTATACTCTGTTCTATATTTAGAAGGTCCAAGATGCTGCACACACTCCCCCTCACATATACTACGGCCCCATCCAGCAGGAAACAGCCAGATCGAGTCTTTGCCCCAATTCCTCATCAAATTGTCATCAGTTTAAAAACACAAAATGGGGGAATGTGGAGGGGCCTGCCTACTACCTCCAGCAACTATAAAGAAAAGCCATGGCACCTCCTATAACCTGAGCTTGCTTGCCAGCAGACAAAGAACTTCCCATGCTTGAAATCCCTTCCCCTAATTTACATCCCTCTCTTATTGTGTTGCTCTAGCCTATATAAGCATGTTCTAACCAGAACTTGGGGTTCAGCTCTTTAGGGAAGAAATCCCAGCTGAGACCACGCATGTAATAAATTTGCCTAAAATACTTCCAAAGAGCACTTGCTTGTTTTCTCCCCCAAATTGTAACAATCTGGCTGGGCTACTGATTTAGGCTTAGGGAGTCCATGGCCTGGAATGTTAGGCCAGTGCGGAGGGGTGGGGATAGAGTGCTTGAGTTAGGTAAACAAGAGAGGGATTGAACAGCATCTGATCTTGCTTCAGGCTGCAAAACGTTCCATTTCTCATGCTTGGTTGGAAAGTGACAACTTTCATCCTTTTGTCTTACTCCGACCTATCCTAGGATGAGCTTTGTGGCTGTTCACTTACTAAATTAATTATTATACAAAATAGCAAAAATACACTTCATTAATCTCATATTAGTATTCAGAAAATTTTCTACAACCTTTGCTTCTTTTCTTTTTTAATTTTTTTTTAAAGAAAGGTGCTGGCAGGACAGGAGGCAAGCAAAAGCAGGCAGGCAGAGAGAGAGAAGAGGAAGGAACACTTTATCTTATTTTTGTTTCACACTTTGATTGTTCCCTCCTTGACCCAGGATGGGAATGTGAGTCCCTGGGCTATGTGTGGACTGCCAGCCAAAGACAACTGATCAAACTGCTACTCCACCAGGGTGCACCTGCTTCTTGTGTTGTAATTTTGCATGTTCTTATATATAGGGAAGAAAAATAATTTTTCTCTACCCTTCTAGGTTCTTCACTGAGATCTCCTCTTCTCCCATTATTAAAAGAGCATTACACTAAAAGGAGTAAAATTAGATGTTCAGTATGTTCAGAGTGTCAAGGAAAAGTTTCCTCATTTTTCTGAGGTTTTTTACAGGCTGGATGAGTGAAAAAATTAACACTAGGTAGGATTAGTAAAAGCTCTAATTTAATAACATACATATGAAGAATTTACATGATGATAGATTCTCAGGTAGCTGGGCAGACCAAACACTTACACTGTGCTGAAGGCTGAGGGTCAGGGAGAGAGGAGAAGATCCCCATATGGCAAGGAGATAAATTTCTTTAGAGAGGACTCTTTACAGATAAACTAATTTCTGAATTAAGACCATCCAAATTACATTCCTCTAGGATATAGGGAACAAAGACCACTCTGGATGAGGGAAAGGGTAGAGGCCTAGGTAATGGCAGATGGCTTCTGTGATTAAGGGAAGGAGGAAAGGGTTAGAAGAATAGGAGCTTCTCCTTTGCCTGAGGGATTATCCTCCATTGTCCTTGGTTTCTTTGTGTCAGAATGGGGCATCTACAAGAGGCCAAGTCTCACAAACTTGGGGTGATATATTCTAGCCCCCACAATTTCCTGTATACATGGAAAAAACTCAGGAAAACTAATTAACTCTTCGAAAAGGTCCATATCACTATATTAAATATCAGTTTCAATTAAGGACAAAGGAAGATGTTAGAAGGTGAGGGGAAAGGCCAGGTATTGGAAGTTGCCAGGAGAAGCACAATAAACAAGATTACGTTGTTATACAGATTTAAGGCCCTACCTTTTCCATAGATAAGGAATTTCTAGATAGCTAGAAATCCTCCTCTTTCCATAGGAGGGGAGACACCTTTACACCTGGATATTACCCTTGTACATTTAAATGTCTTTTAATATAGGATAACTGCTAGTTGATTTTCAGAGCTTTTCTGCTATCTGCCATTTCTTAAACATGACCAGCTCTACATAGCTCTTTATGCCTAAGAGGCATATTTTGGGGTGATATTGATGCAAGTGGGCACAGCCACCAATGAAGTAGAGTGTCCAGGAAGAATTCAAGGATACACATGATGACAGTACCATGTGGCAAGTTTATTAGGAGCACAGAGAGAACAAGCTTTCTGTGGGCAGGAATGCTACAGAAGAAAGAGCAAGAGGAGGTATGGGCTAAGGGAATCACTTTTATACCCAGGGGATGGAATTCATTTCTAGATGACAGTAACTAAGGGCATGGTTTTGAGTTACTGAAAGCCCTTCCCAGTATTCTTGGCATTTTAGCAGGAGTTTTTAAGAGGTGTGGCTAAGAACCTGGTCTCTAAGAAAGTATCTTTTCTGTAAAACCCATCCCCAGTATACCTAGGGCTATGGGTAGCCTTTGGCCTCCTGAGTTCTGGCTTATTTTAAGAATGCCTTAGACTTGGCCAGTTCACTAATGTGCTTATACATCTACAATCTTGGTTTGTAGTTTTTTAGGTGCCTCTTTCCCATATACTGTTTCTCATCAGTATATTCTGCTCTCATTCACCTAACAACTGGTTAGTGCATAAGTTTAAATATGACACAGGTTGGTCTTTTCCCCGAGGATATTGGGGTCTGTCAGTATTATGGTCTGCTCCCTTGTAAAAGTTCTATGAAGTCTTTTGCATTTGAGTTATTCTAGTAATTAAGAGGAACTTATGCTACCTTCCAACAAGTCTGAGCTCTTAATAGCTTTATAAATAAAAGGGGTTCAGTTAGGCAAAGAAATCTTCTCCAGTATCCTGCATAAGACAAAATAAAGGAATTTTCCTGTGAATTTCATTCATATCCAACATGTGGCAGGAAGGAGAGGGTGGTGGAGTTAAATAAAGAACATTCATAGCTGCTCACCTGCCCAGCTCCTTGTTTGCTGGTGCTGGGGTTTTGGTTGGGTAAAGTTAAATAGCAAGAGAAAGGATGATGGAGGATGGAGAGATTTTACATATATTGGAATCAGGAGAAAGTGGTAAAGACAGAATAGTTTGGAATGTATTTTTGTTACAGTTTTTGGGAGAAACCAAGCGAGCACTCTTTGGAAGTATTTTAGGCAGATTTATTGCACGCGTGGTCTCAGCTGGGATTTCTTCCTCAAAGAGCTGAGCCCCGAGTTCTGGTTAGAACATGCTTATATAGGCTAGAGCAACGCAGGAAGAGAGGGATGTAAATTAGGGGAAGGGGTTTCAAGCATGGGAAGTTCTTTGTCTGCTGGCAAGCAAGCTCAGGTTATAGGAGGTGTCATGGCTTTTCTTTATAGTTGCTGGAGGTAGTAGGCAGACCCCTCCACAAGACAGCCTTATCTGAATTCCACCTCTAGCCCCCTGTGCTAGTCAGAGACTGCCTCCTTAAAAGCCCCTCTCACACAGCTTCCCTCGGATTGCTCCTTCTGTCTCTTCTCAGAAAAGAGCTTCTCCGGCCTGCACATGGGACAATAAAGTCATGTCTCCGAGTGTATCAACTCCCTTGTCTCCGTCTCTTTCCTTGTGGGTCTAGCAGTAAGCAGCAATTCTTTACCATGTTCTAATTATAATCTGTTCCACTAATTCAGTTATTTTTAAAAAGGTACAAATTTGATTGAAAGAACACACATTGAATCTATAATGTACTGATATTCATTAGATGGTTGCTATCCACAGTATACTGCATGTTGACAGTGCTTTATATATTGTTGCTGAACCATGCAGTGGCACCTGCACATAGGTTTATATAATAAGATATCCAGGACATAAATGAATTAATGTGAGTGTGCTCAGACACAGCTGCTAAAGTTTCATGGAGCTCTTGCAAGAGCTGCTAGCGTCACCACTAGGCAGACAAATCCCTTCCCAGCATGCCTGGTGTTAATGGTGGAAGTCACTAAGGGCCATGGCTTCAGATCTGGTTGCTAAGGAAGGGTCTTTGCTGCTTTATAGATTTTTAAGGTGCCTTCTATTCTGTCCCTCATCATTAATGGTAAGTATCATATTAAAGAAAATTTCAAATATAGGGAATCCTATACTTCACAGTAATATTTATACATTCAGCAATATGGAAATGTGTGAATGCACAGGCAATATAAGCTAGACCTGCAATTTTTTACTTTGCCCAATGAAATTGCATTTGGGTGACCTTAAATAACTTTACTAGTTGGGAACACTAGACTATGTTGATCTCAAAGAATAAGTAATCAGCCATTTCACTAGAGAAGGATAGGCCCCCGCCAAGATTTTCAGAACAGGCTTTCCCAAGATGTGCCACTTTAGCAGAAGGATTATTTTCAGCTGATGTCAATCAAGATCCCACCGACTCAAGAAAAGCATTTACCACTTCCTTAAGTACTAGAAGAACAAAAATGGGGGTGGGGGATACTATCCAGAATTAGAGTTAATAGCAGAAATAACCTTTCTCTCAGGGAAAAATAAACAATCTATATGCAAAGTAAAGATAAATTACAGAGCATCTGCTCTTCATCATCTGAATCACCCTTTCCTCATCATTTGAGTCCCATCTCCTCTATCCTTGAAGTTCCAGGCCCCATCCCATTCCTTAGCTCAGAATACATATTCCAATTTTGCCTCTGCTTGGGGTCCCTCATTTTTATGTGGGCTCCCCATACTATGAAGTTATATTTGCTTTTATTTTCCTACTAATCTGATGTTAATTTGATTGTTTTGACCAGCTAAAGAAAAACTCAGAGGGGTAGGATACAGTTTTTGTCCTCTCCAACACCAAATGAGTTTAAAATAAGTTTATTCAGAAACAAAACAAAAAGGCAATTTGGAAAGTGTAGTCTCATGGTGAGACACATGCTCTCCCTCAGAACTAAATCCCATTATATAACTTTTAGAGGGACTGTTGCCAGGTAAAGAGGCAACTCCTTTCCCCCACTAGGGCGGGGAAGCAATTTCACTTCCTGTTGGAGATGCAGGCCATATTGGGTCCTGTAGTTTGCTGATTCCACATTTCTGGGAACTCTTCTAGTCTTGTGATCTCATTTAGACAGGATTTCTGTATATTAATTTTCACAAATAAAATGTTCCATTTGTTGACCTCAAACAAGCAGTCACTTATTTCACCAACAAAATGAGTTTACTCAGAAAAAAAAAAGTTTTACTCATGGTGAAATATGCACATACTTCTCTAAAACAAAAGAAGAAACACTCTTACATAGATTTCATTGGGGCTATTGTAAATAAAGAGTCTCTTTGGAGGAAAGTGGAAGTTTAAAGTGCAGTGCTTTTTCATTTGCTAGGTTATGGCATTTTCTGGCAGGCTAAGCTAGCAAGAAAAGAACCTCTTCCTTCTTCCTGATGGGGCAGCAAAGCAGCATCACTTCCTATCATTAGAGATGCAAGGCCTGTCTCTTGTGGTCAGATTCTGTAGTGTGCACTCAATGCATGTGTGTGAGAACATCTAGTCTCTTAGCCTAATTTCAATGAGGTTTCTCTATATTAATTTTTGATACATTTGATGATTATAGATTTTCAAATAATTGAGACATTGACCTACATGAGTGCATTCATGTATGCAGTATCCATGAGGAATTTTATTCTAGAATTCTAATGCTTTTAAAATGCAATTTTCTTGTTAGATAAATTCAATATATTTCCTGGTACCTAACTCCCAAAACACTCTACTATTTTATATCTAATTTTTGTAATATGTCCCTAATTTCACAAGCTTTTCTATATTTATGAAAATAAATGTCATCCATTGATCTTCTTGGATCTGCTCTTCATAAATTTAGGGTGATTTCCTGAAAATGTCAGCCAGATCACATTCCCCTTCCCACAACTTTTCAAGGATTTCCCATTATTCCTAAAATAATAGCTCAACTTCTTTGGGAGCTGAACTCTCTCTCCTCTACAAACCCTTGGCACTCCATTGACCTACAAATGCCCTTCCCATGCTGCTTCTCCTGACCTCCTTTCTTTCCCTCCAACGCCAAAGTTCGCAGCTCAGGACCTTTGTACATCTTCTGATGTGCCCCTTCCATGCCTGGTTTCTGTTCATCCTCGAGGACATGCTCCACATGAGCATTGCTCTGACAACCCTTCCTTGAGTTTCCAGTTGGAATTAGGCTTTCCGGACACCTTATCAAAACAAACTTGCACTTTATTCAGCACTCATCAGGGGTCTTAACTGCTGTTTTACGTGCTCATTGGTCTCTCTGAGAGTAAATATGTAAGTGCTTTGGTCTCAACTGTTTCACTCAACAAAGTATCCCCGGAGACTGGCACAGCATCAAATTTTCTCAAAATTAATGCACTGATCCTGTCCTGTGTCTTTTTGAAATGAACTGAAAAAAATTCAGTTGTATACGCAAAAAATAACTTTCTCCCTTTTCTAAAATCTTTTGTCCTCACAGATCTTTTTGCTGAGAAAGGCATAAATAACATTTTGTTATTGTTGTTCAGATGAACATCTAAGTAGGTTTTTATTAAATAGATAAAAGGAAACTTCAATATATTCTCTTTTTTTAAAGAAAGAAAGGAAGGAAGGGAGAGGAGGAAGAAACATCTTTGTTCATTAAGGTTTTTCACACAGATTACTGATTTGAAAACAGGTCCTTGGGCTACATGTGGCTCACAAACCATTGTCTCAGCTGTTTGAGTCACAAGGGCATGCCCTTCAATATGATCTTGATAATACAATAAGAGTACTATGCCAATGAGAGAACAGACTCAGGAAACTGTCAAGAACCAGGTGCCATGTGAGATGGTGGATCTAGGGATAAAAATCCATGTGGCAGGGTGATTAAAGACAGCATATCTAATATCTAAAACAATTTGGAAATACTATATCATAGTTAGATGGATTATTTTCAGGAAAATTCTGCCTAAACAAATAGCCTATATTCATGTTTACTGTTGGCAAGAGATAAGAGTAATACATACCAGATTAAGCTCATAACTAAGGTAGAGCTAAAGGAACAATGAACAATCCTGAAGCAGATTACAGTATAGGAATAATATGCAGGCAGAAAATTAGAAATGTAATTGGCCAGAAGAATTAAGTCTTCCTTACTCTACCAGGAATTTGCAAAACTATTTAATGGGATGTTGATCTATTACAGAGAAATGAAGCCAATGTTACATAAGTTTCTAAAGAAAGTAACATTATTTTTTCATAGCGGGTTTGCCACCAGAACACAGGTGTCGTGAACACCACCCCTAAATTTAAGTCAAAATGAGAAAGGAAAAGATTCACATCAACATTGTCGTCATTGGACATAGAGATTCTGGCAAGTCCACCACTACTAGTCATCTTGTCTACAAATGTGGAATTAACAAATGAACCATAGAAAGGTTTGAGAACGAGGCTGCTGAGATGGGAAAGGGCTCCTTCAAGTATGCCTGGATCTTGCATAAACTGAAAGCTGAACACAAGTGTCGTATCACCATATCTTCCTATAGAAATTTGTTACCAGCAAGTATTATGTGACCATCATTGATGACCAAGGACACAGAGACTCTACAAAACATGATTACAGGCACATCTCGGGCTGCCTGTGCTGTCATGATGGTTGCTGCTGGCACTGTGAGCTTGAAGCAGGTATCTCCAACAATGGGCAGACCCATGAACATGCCCTCCTGGCTCACACTCGGTGTGAAACAATTGTTGATATTAACAAAATGGATTCCACTGAGTCACCCTGCAGACAGAAGACATATGAGGAAATCGGTCAGGAAATCAGCACCTACATTAGGAAAATTGGCTACAACCCCGACACAGTA